>VYZQ01019968.1:6293-26649 GCA_013400655.1 Mystacornis crossleyi
TATCTATCTATCTATCTATCTATCTATCTATTTATCTATCCATCCATCTATCTCTCTATCAAATTAATTAAGGACTTAAAAGATCAGGATAAAGGCAAGAACATGAAAGGGCTGTTCTACTGCAGGACTGTGCTTTGAAGAAAGTTTATCAAAATCTTTGGTGATTTTTTTACCTGAGATATTTTTGTATCAATCAGAAATGTTGCACAGACATCGCTTGATGATACTTTTACATTTCTCAGACTAGATCCTTGTCTTTGCAGGTAGGCAAAACTCCAAGGAAGCCACGTGAAAAGAAAAACAAGGAAGCCAGAAGGACAGTTATTTTTCTCATACTCCTTCATCTCCTTAGGTGTCAAGATATATTTTATACTGAAACATAACATGGGTATGGAAATACCAGTTCAGATAATGAAGCAGACTATTACAGAAAGAGATAAACATGCACAGAAGTCAGTTCTAGTAAGGACATGTTAAAATTGCACCTTTTGGGTGACTGCAGGGCTTTAGGCTTCATGAGCAAATTTTGTGGTTTGGAACTGTTTTCAATTACTATCTCATACTTCCCTAATTTTTGTATGCATGAAAAATGTGTAGCAATAGTCATGAATACATTTTACTACCAGCATTAAATGTTAAAACTATCTGCTTCTTAGCCCATTCTCCATATTTCAGTAATTTAGTCTCTTTTCTTTCCCGCATCAGCGACAATGAATGTCAAAGAAAGGAAGATTAGCTTGTTTTGGGACTGAGATACCACATTAATCGTCTCTTTCAGAAAATACTATCATTTTCCATTGGGTTGGTTTTCTACATCAACTGATGTAGACTATGACATCATTAAGAGCTCTTTGTAAACCATCTTTTTATTGCTTCTCTCAGCTACACCAACTACTCTTTCCAGTCTATTTAGACTGCTGGGACTTGAGCTATATTTACCTTTACAGGAGTATAGCTGGTGGTTTAGGCTAATCTTAGTGAAAGCTCTAGAAAAACCTGTGATACAAATACAAGTGAGTGTGTGTTGTGGTTTAGCATAGCTTGGTTTTTAGTTAAGGAGAAATCCACCAGCCATGGAAGTGATTTGTTTACCAGGAGCTGCTGACAGCTTTCTCCAGACCCGACAAAACCAATCAGCTGGCTAGTTTGAATACTGCCAACTCTGTTAAGCCACTTAAGAAAGCTGAACATGCGTCTGTGAATTCACATTTTAGAACAAACAAACCCCGGGAAAGCTGTCTCTTGATTCCAGCTTTTAGACAGGTAACTGGGGGGCCCGCGCTGCCAGTCAGGGGAAAGGGAAAGGTGAAGGCACATGAAGAAAACACCATAGAGACACCAAAGTCAGTGAAGAAGGAAGAGCCAAAGGCCAGAGAGAGGAGAAAGAGGAGATGCTTCAAATCTAGGAGCTGAAAATCTTTTGTAAGGCTATGGTGACGGACTATGATACATCAGAGTACCCCTGTAGCTCATGAATAGCATGGGGGTGGAGCATCCAAACTGCAACCATGAGCAAAGGTACCTGTGCTGAAACATGCAAATGTTGAAGCAGCTGTGATCTAAAGAGAAGCTTATGAAAAACGAGGTTCACTCTCCCGCTAGGATTTAAAGGTCTTAAAAAGGACAATAGGGAACAAAGACAATAAAGCAAAAGTTACAGTGATGGGTGCTTTGGCACTCAGCCAAGAGCACACCTGCGAGACGCCATTTACATACCTTTCCTATTGCATCAGCCAAATGCATATTCATAATCAATTATGCATATTCAAACTTTTCCTCAAACTAATTTACATGTTCCAGGAACTGTTTTGCATGGTTCCTCCTTGGATCTGCATTTTTAGAGCATGCACATTTCTTGGCTGTGGTTTTAGTCAGTTTTTATTATCACCTCGAGCTTGGGCTTTGGTCCATGGTTTCTGCAGATGGTAGTAGCTGATAGTTGGCATGTCAGTAGCAGGGGTCTTCATCNCACTGAAGCCACAAAAGAACTGTTTCTTGTGGAGAAGCCTCCATGGCCTGGCAAGAGAGACTCCTCTCCCTAAGTGAACTGAAGAAAGACTAGAATAGAGGTAGTAAACTGCCTGAAAAAAATCCCAAGTTTTGTCTCTTTATGTTGCCAATGGGAAAAGAAGAGGTGGGGGGAAGAGAAGTGTTCTGAAGGCTTATTCTGGCTCTGTTGTGGCGTGCGCTGATGGAAGTGCCGCCACCTTCCCAGAAGCATCTCTGGATAACGAGCCGCTCTGGCAGGGCCACTGCGCCCCAGCTGGCGAGCTTGGATGCGCCAGTAACTCCCAGCCTTTCCCCTTTCTGGGCATCCCACGAAGGGTCGGGCTCCCAGAGGGAGCAGCACAGAAGGGGTCAGGCTCTCATAGGAGTGAAAGGAGGTGTCATCCATCTCAGCCACCAAAGCAGCTGGCACTCACACACTTGCGGATGGACGATAAAAAAGCTGGGAAGGGTCCGTGCATGGTGTTCCACAAAGGGTTTATTGCAGCCGCATTGCAAAGGGTGAAGGACAAAATAGAAAACAGAATTCAGAGTTTATATAAGGAGTCCTGGGGGCGGGCAGAGCATCAGGAACAATGGTTGGTGGGTACAGGGGTGGTACTAAGGCAGGATTAGGGCAAGGGAACCACTGGGGATACAGCAAGGGAGGGACTAAGGCACAGGTCAATGAGGAAGCAGGGAAGAGAGAACATTCTAGGGTACATACACATAAGGAACGAAGGGAGCACAACAAATCAATCAGGGAAACAGAACTGGGGTACAGTAACATAATGTATCCTGGGAGAAGCCTGTCACTCAAACATGGGGAGGATTTCTTGCCACAGCCCCTTAATGGGCTGGGTCACTGCAACATGGCTCCTACTATATTTTCTTTTAGTTCTGTTAATAAAGTTTTCTTTATAGTCTTTAAAGTTTTGTGCCTGCTTTGCTTTCTCCTAATTCTTATCTCACAGAAGGAAAATAAGTAAGTAATGGATGTGAACTAAGCCACTACACTTCATTGGTGTTTCTGCCCAGTTTCGAACTGAACCTGCTACAGTGTGTAATGAAGAGGAAGCAGTATGTAGTAACATTAAAAATCGTTCTTCTCACTTTTGGTGCAGGTCCTTTATCCTTTAGGCATTCTACGTCTGTATCTAAGGTTTATATCAATTTTTGCATGCTTCAGCATAAATGATTAGCAGTATTATTCCCCAAACCCTAAACTATTGCTCCTACCACAGTAGGTTACAGACTCTCTTCACTTTTCTTGATAATAGAAGTATTTACTTCTAAATAATTCGTATTACGATCCAGGTTAAAAACAATGCTTACAAGCTCACACTCAAAGGCATACTAAGGATATGTCAAGCAAAGAAAGACAAGAAAGAACAGCACGGTTCCCACATAGCCTGAAGGAATTAATTTCTTATTTTCCCTTTCCAGCCTCCATGGAAATCTTTAACATGAATTCTGTCAAAATGTGGCGTAAACACAGAAATCAGCACATGAAGCTGCGAGAACACTGAGTTGAACAAAAGTGCATGGTTCTATAGGTATAAATCCCAGCGAACACAGTTAAAAAACAAAGCAACAAGTGGTTCCAGTTCATCTCACACTATTAAATAGGTCAGTGGTTTCTGTCCACAGAGTCAGGGCCAGCTTATCTCTTCCAGCTCAAAGATAGATGTGTTAATTGCAAAGTGAACTGTACATGATGTTTTACCATTCACTAAGAATTCTCTGGCCTGAATTTCACCTCTGTCTTAGATTACTGCAGCTTGAGCTGAAATGTCTGAAATTAACTGAGCCACAGAGAATTACAATAGAATTCCAGCAGCTAACCATATAATAAATGTATTTCTGCATCAGCACACATGGAGTATATACATTTAATTTTAAAAAATGTGTATGGGTTATGGCTTAGAAATCACATTAATATTTATGCAACCTCTTCCCTAGGACAAGCTGTTGAATTAAGGTTACATACAATTGCCATTGAATCAGTGGGTAACCACATACCTGCGATGTAGAAGCAGTAATTGCCACACACTTGCACCATCTCCCTTGGCCATCCTTCTATTGATTAAATGGAGCCTGGGGTGACTACACTCATCCCGCACTTCTGAAGTAGAATAAACAGAACTGCAGCAGTCAGCGGGTGAACACAAGTGTCCTTTTGCAGGCAGGCTGAGTATCAAAGCATGCATACATGTGCTGCCTGCACTTGCCTGGCTGTCAGTGAATGAATGCAGAGGAACACTGTGATGTAAATTGTTTCTGGGTTAAAAATAAACAATCCATGAACCAAATACAAAATTTTAAGTTAGTGATAGACCTACCTTAATTGAATAATTCCCCATGCTCCATATCTAAGAATTCCTCCTATTTAATGAGTACTATAATGAGTTGCATGCTTAGAAATGAACTTTTCAGATAGTTGAAGATGCTAATCTTGGCAGTCTCCACCTTCTGAGAAAAGCCTAGAGACAATTGTTGAAGGATCTCACTTTGGTCCTGTTTCATAGCTTCTGGTAAATGCAAGTTCTTGTGACTTAGAGGAGCACAGGGAATATGGAAAAAAGTAAAGTTATAGAGTGTTTCTTTTATCAGTTAGTTTATGAGAGTGGAGGTGATCAGGGTATTTTCTGAGATGGTTTGTCATAAGCATTTCTGTCGAAAAAAAATTGGACAGTGAGTGACGGGCTGAGAGATGAGGGACATGAAAATGTTTGTTTAGTTACCAGACTTCCTATTCTTAACAAAACTGTTGACCTATGCTTTCATACTGGAGGTATTTCACCTAATAAAGATGTGACTTTCTTCACTAGTCATAGTGTGATATCCTAATAAAAGACACCATTTTTTAAAAGATAAATCATAATCATGTGACCCCATGTTGAAAACATAAGCAGATGTTAAACCATGATAGTGATCCATTTAGCAAGATCAGCCTGAAGAAGTGAGTCGAAGGGGGGTTTTAACATGGAGAAATGAGACAGCAGTGGAACTGATTGGTCTGTAACACTGAAAATCAGTTTTGAATCAGTGTGTTGCCACTGAGAATGTTATTTCTCTGATTTCTAAACAAGTACATAATCACAAGCACTTAGCATAAATTTCCATCTCTGTATGTATTTGGATATAAATAAATGACTGGATTGTTCTCAGCCATTTTGGGAAAATAGAAAAAACACACAAAAATAGATAAAAATACAAATATAGAACACACTGATTTTTGTAAAAATAAACCCTACAGTTTATGCATACCTTAGCTCAAATACTGTTAAAACTAAAAAGTAGGAAATGGTATGCTGTTTATTCTCATGTTAAGTCTTACCCACACTTAGGTAGGTGTGTGAATTGACACATACAGGTAACCAAACTGCAACTGAAATGTGAAGAGCAGATTTATTTCACTACCTTGCTGACAACTCCAGGCAGCAGAGACACATGGGGACACACAGGCTCAGTTAGGCTCAGCTCATCCTAGCTACCAGGGAGGCTCAAGCATGACTGTGAGATTGTGTTATCTCTACACAGGAATTCTTTTTCTCAAAACAGGCAGTGGATTGGCAACAGCAGGTGTAATAAATGGAGTTTCCCCACACTGATGGTATTTAACCTCAAATTCATTTGTTCTGTTTATAAATATATAATATTTTGTATACCATCTCATAACAGCACAAAAATACTTAGCAGTTAATTTTGTATTCTGTGGAGGTCACCCCCTGGGGGGATGGACCTTGGGAGTGGGAGCATGGGTCAGGTTACACGGGGCTGCCAGGCTACCTGATGCTACTGTGCCAAACACCTGTTCCTCATTGGCCATTTCAAATGTAACCCCACCCTGGTAATGCTGTACTTAGGTGGGTGTACAGGTAATTCGGGAGAGCTCTTGGAACAGTCTGTGCTAGGCCCAGCCCCGAGGCTGTGAGAAAATAAAGAACATCTCTGAATATCTACAAAGAATATCGTCCTCTGATTCTTTCTACGGGCAAAGCTGTCTGCCATGGAAGGTTGCAGGCCAACCCCACTTCAACAGTATTCCTCTGTTTAATTTCACTTATAAAAAACTCCACATTTGTTACATTACATCAGGAAGCCAGCTAATTAACCCTGATTCATTTATCCTTATATGTATGTGATTCAGTTGTAAAATCAATACATGAAACTGCTTATTATTTTCTGATCTTGCAAAGAGAAACTAAATCTAAATAGCACATTTCTACTATATACTAGATAAGAATGTAAAGATAGGTGGACATTTGACTTGACAAAGTAATTTATTAGAGTCTTGTTTTATCTTGAAAGGCTGTCTTTGGAGATATGATACATTATCAGTTGTCCTCCATTTAATTTTTTTGTGTCCCTATAAATTAAGTATGCTAATTTATGCTGCATACTGAAAGATTAAATTAAAAAGCTGTAGTCCTGACCTATTATACCCTTCTTATTTGCATTAATTTATTATATAATTCCTTGCTCTGTAAAGACTCATGAACAAGTTTAACTTTCTCCACTTCAGTAATCTTTAATGCAACATAAAGGTAAACATAGAAATAAATCTCATTTAAGAATAGGATCCTAAGAAAATACTAAAGAGACATCTCCTATATATAGTAAGTGGCTCTGTATCCCCTTGGATATTAAATAGAAACCACTGAGCATAATGGGATTTACAAATCAGCAAACTTAGTAAACTTACTGGAAAAGTCTAAACTTACCTCAATGAGTTTTAAATCAGACTCTTTACACATTGATAACTCATTTCCCCTGTCATTCAGTAACACACTGCACAATTTTAACATTTCTCTCAGTAGGAGAAAGAATATCCCTTCAGATTTCAATTTAGGGATTTTCTCAAATGAGTTTGAAAGATTTAAGAATGAGTAGATCACTAATGTCTCTTAAATGATGAAAAGTTATGATTGCCATACACTGATACTCTTAGCATAAAAATAAGTGATATATTGGAAAAAAGAATATTTCATTGTCTTTTTGAGGTTGACAGAATTGAAACCAGTGCAAGTTCTGGCTTTCTCTAATGCTCAGTCATCTGTATGTTGTCCAGAGAGACTGGACCTTGGCAGTACTGGGTGTCAGACTTCAAAAAACTTTAAATTGTTCATCCAAGTAAAAATTGGTATTTGTGCCAGTGGTTTAGGATCTCAGATGTAGTCTCATGTAACATTTCTCAGATTCTGATTTATCTCACTATTTGGTTTCCAGCATTTACTTCAGTTCAAACAATTACTGTATTAAGTTTCAGCAGAAATCCCTTTGCAGAACTGATACATTTTTTTACTGTGATCTCTGAGTGTTTTATTATGTATCGCTTGGGTTTGCGATTGCACTGAAATTTTAAAATCTTTGTGCAGTCCCTCATCTATGAATCTCAATTCTCAATTTGAGAGTCAAAATTGCCAAGAATGTCTTTAGCTGACAGCCAGTGCTTTATTTCCCTTCTGGTTTAAATCTGCTGTAGCACATGACTTACTTGATTTTCTTTGCGTGTTTGGGGCTGCACAGAGTTCCTGCTGAGGTTCTGATATGAGTGCAAAGCAGAGTCGGATCCTAAAAGAAATTAACAGCTCTCTTATTGCTAATTAAAAGCTCTTTGCTTTCTCTCCACATGGCCATTGCAGCTGCTTCACATCCTCTCAATGTTTCAAAAACACATAAATTCGAAGACAATATTGTGAACAGCACCTGGCACTTGCTGCACCTGCCGTGATGAGACTATATTTCATTCTGTCAGTAAATTAAAATTCTCCAGAGCTGAAAAGGATGCTTTTTTTCTCATTCAACCTCTTCCATTGTCCCCAGTGGTAAAGAGACAGTAGTTTTGCTTCCATTTTCGATACTAAATATATCATATTGTTGTTTGCTTCAGTGGCGCAGACACCTGCCTCCTGCTGTAAATGTTGTGTTCCACTTTGGAAAGATTTCCCCAGGGCTCCACATTCAAGTATTGGCTTGTAACTATGGCTTAATATCATGTCAAAATCTCTTAAGGAAGATGCAGCTTGTCAAGTCATCCCAGGATTGAACCTCCATCTAGTGAAATTCTGAAAATATCCTTTGAGTGTTTGAAGCATAAGAAGATAAATAAAAGGCTAGCAAGTCATTTGTAAAGATAATAGCTAACAGCATGCATTTTCCCTTTCCCTCCCCCGCTTTCCATTAATGTTGATAAAGGGAGAAGAGCAGACTACAGGTCAGTGATCTTTGTTATTTACATTCAGGTCAAAGAAAGTTCCAAACTTTTCTGGTTTGGGCATGGCAGCAAAATGGAAGCAAAGAGAAAAAAAACCTTAATCAAACTATAGTAGATTCAAGCTCTGATATTTTGATCTCAGAGCTCATTTTCAGAAAAGAAATGGCAAGCAGGAAGTTTTCCACTATAAAGAATTTTCCAGACAACAACAGAATTTGGCTGGATCCTTGTGGCATGATGCTGCTGTGTTTGCTACAGTACAGGAGTATTTTTTTTTTAATAAATCCACAATGATTGCATTAGAAGTGGGACTACAATAGAAATTATTATTATGGATTTTAATATACACAAAGAGAGTATTTCCCAGTAACCTTTGTTAGGAGGTACATGAAAAAGGTGTTCACATATTCTCAAGGGTATGTGTCCCTTTTTTTTGTTTGTTTTTCAGATTGAGGAAATGGTTCTCTAGAGAGATACTAACCTCTTCCCAAATTTCTATATACTTCAAAAGTTTGTACTAATATTCCCCAACAAATGGAGAAAACCAAAAACCAACAACAAAACCCAACACCACTTTGGATTAAAACCTAATAGGGACAAGGGTTTTTATTTTAGTGTTCTTTTTCATCCTAATAGTATCTCTTTTAAAAAGTAAGTATAAAAATATCAAGACCAGCAAAAGAACTTCAATCCATTACTGTTCCTTTCCTTTCCCAAACTCCTTGCTTTCAGTCCTCAACTGGAGTCCTTGTAGTAGAGCCAAACCTGTAAGTCTGCAGTCTTGGAGGAGTGTGGTCATGCTTGGCATGAATGCAAAATCTCACAGTTTAACACTTGTCATGGCAAACTCTTTATGGAAGAGGTCAAGGAGAACTCACAGTTCCCACTCAGCGAAGAGCATGATACAGACGAAAAGAAATACTAGCATTTAACTGAAGAGTTGTTGCGTCTGCAAACGGGGGAAGAAGGGAAATAATTTTTGAGCTGTTGAAAGCCTAAAAATATATTTTTCATGTAATGCCTGTTTTTCACACATAACTTCTAACACTAACAGACCGTCACTAACAGGTCTAACTGAATTTTACTGAAGGTTGATCAAATCTATGTGAATTCATAGTACCATCATTCAGAAGACGCACATGAGAACTGAATATTTGATAGATTACTTTGGAAGGTTACTCTGTAGGCTTCGCTATCTTAAGACATACGATTTATGAAATCCCTAGGAAAGAAAGTGAAAGGTGTATATGTTACCTCTACCAAGCAAAATCTTTGCAATTTTATAGCTGTGGTCAAGTAGGAAAAGAATTCAATTTCAGTTGTTACAATGTTGAGCTTGTTTTGAGACACAGAACAATTGAGAAAACATGATAAAATAAAGCCAGTCAGAGGAACTTCTAAGACAACACAAAATATAATTAACACTTTGTTATGCTCTCATATCTATATCTCATAATGCCATTATGCTGAATTAAAAGATGATATTTCAAAAGTCTATTTAAATCATTAGATAATTGAATCTTTTCAATGTTTAGCCATTTCTAATGTTTATACTCTTTTTAAAAAAAAAAATTTTAGATATTCAATGCGTGCATTCCTGATCATCTCTAGTTAAAAAATTTTAGGCAGTACTAGTGCATCTGGGTCATCATGACAGATTTTAATATTTAGAAGTAATCACATTTCCTTCTTTTTAACATTTTTTTCCAAATTTCTTTTGAAAAGCCTGAGGCTTTTTATAGGATATTTCAAGGACTTATACTATTATGATGTCATCATTTAAATAAATTGTTAAAGGTGTATAGTTTTGAAAACAATATCTATTGAATCCGCTTTTGTTTTTCTCTCCATGTGTCTCAGAACAGTATTTATCATACCCTTAATACTCGTTAACGTTTCTCCTCCAGTATGTTTTTCAGCCTCTGTTGATAATACCAATCATGTAGTTTTACATGCATCATGTACCTTTAATTTTTTTTACTAACTATTTGAAGCAGTGTGTTTGTTTTATTTCCACTAAAAATCCGTACCAACATGACGAAAATTTACTTTGAAATAATTGGGGGTCTGTCAAAGATTTTCTAAGATGCATTTTCTTTCTTGTTGTGTCAAGACACTTTTCTCAATAAAAACGCAGATCTAGCAAACACAAATACTTTATCTACTTTGGAGGGGTTTTTTTATTGTTTCATAAAATGCTGGAATATTTTTAACTTGGAAAAACTAATCTTACTTTTCTTCCTAATTCCACCTATTCAATTTTGTCTCTTAGAAGTTTTTTACTCATGAATAATTTATTTGAATATTTATTTTGGTTTTATATTTAATTACAAATAAAATGTTCAAAATTTAGAAAAACACATTCATTTAGCTATAAAATGTCGTAATTTTAAAAACACTCTATTTAGTCAAACTATGACAGTTTTTGATTCGCTATCAAATTTTGGGAAAGCTGATAGGCTTTCTTCACAAAAGAAGTCAACTTGTAATGAATACTGTTCATGGACAATAATGTCTTTATTCCAGTTTCTGCTTCCTTCTCCATTCCTATGACAGTCCATTTTTCACGGAGTGTAAGTATTTTATTTTTCTATACTCCTGTGTTGATTTATTCTCCATTTGTCATGGTATACAATTAATTAACATTGAAAATCAGTCCTTCTGAAAATACTCCTCTGAACACTAATCGCCTATTCATAGTAGGTGTGAATATCATAACAGCTGCAAGTTACAATGTGAATATTGTTTGAATACAGAAAACTTGCTTGCATGTTAAATAAAAACATCATTGAAGAAAATTGAATTTTCAAGCTCAAAAAACCTGTTCTTTTCAGTATGTATTGTGTTATTTACAACTAAGAGTGTTCCTCTCAGTCACATAATCAGCCATAGAAGTAATAACACTTGGAACTTCTAGCTCCCATTGTTATACTCCAGGTTTCCCTTGGTGTTTCCTTTTTTTGGCTACACCATTAAAATTCACATATAAGTAATAGAAGAGGTGCTGAGTTGAAAAGTGCTGTCTATAAATTATTGATATTAAATAATGGAATGACTGAAATTGGACTAAGTTGTCGCGGGGTGCGTTCACACCCGGAGCTGTCCCTCCGGTGACCCTGCTCCCTGTCCCCGCCGGCACCAGGAGGGGTACGGCTTAGTCTGAGGACAGACCCCGCCGATCCTGTGGGCTTCTTTTCCTCGCTCCTTTGGATCCACTCCTGTGCTAAGCACACCAGCAGGCATGCGACAACGGCGAGAAGGAAGAGAGGACTCTGAGAAGGGACTGCCGACCAAGTTTATTGGGGACCCTGGCTGAGCCCCCTCACCCTGGGAAATCCGTCTCTGCAGAGCGCTGGATCCCGCACGGACCGCTCTCATAAAGGGGGGTAGAGAAGGGGTCAGGAGATGAGGAAGGACCAATGGGGCAGATTCAGGGGATGGCTTAAGGAAGAAAAGACACTTCTAGGGACCAATTCTCAGGAGAGGGGGGGATTTCTGGGAGACACAGCCAATCACTCGACACCCAGCCTAGGACTTTCTAGGGGCTAGGCTGGGTCCCGAGATGACAGACATGCCTCCCAGGGATGGGGGAAGGCAGGGGACACGCCTCGAGGGAGAAACACCCAGGGGTCATATCATCAGGGGATATAGGAAGGGGGTACATGGAACGAACCAACTGGGATAGAAAATGTGAACTGAATATGAAATATAAACGCAAACAAAAAGGCACCGCTACACTAAGTAAAGAATTAAGTGAGGCAAACATCACCTAATCAATGTGAGTTAAGCAAACATCTCCTGTTGTCTTTGATATTTAAAGTTAATTTAGATAATATCACTCATGTAGTACACCTACTTTTTTTTTGCCAGGCCTTTAACTTGATATAAAGCATGAATTTAATGAATAAATTTGACTGATAAAACTTCATGTAATATAAATTAAATGGATTAAAGAACAGGCACCAGACAAATCTCAGAAGATCATTCTAAATAGGCTATAATTATTAAAATATTTAAAACATAATATTGGTGTCATGTCATAATCAATTCTTGCCTCACTCTATGTCACTGGTTATTTGTAAGAAAATAACAAATTATCAGTGACAAAGTCAACAGTATGTAAAAAGTCACTTGTAGGGAAATACATGGATTGCATAGTAGACTGGGAAGACATAACAATAACATTTTACAATGATGAAATATAGGTGACAAAGAATTAAGATACACTTTCTGTGTGAGATCTCTTTCTATATAGAATCAGAGATTCTAGAAAGGCCAGGTTGATCACAGCGATAATGATTAAAAGATGAACTTTCACTGTGTTCCAGTGGCAGATTGAACAAACACAAACCTTGCTATCCAACATTCTTGGATCCTGAATTTAGATCAACAAAGTTGGTGTCCACCATTCACGATGAGAGATTTGAAGATAACTGTAAGTATGCAGAAAGAAGTTGCAAGTAAGGTTGCAATGTTTAAACCGCTGTCAGAAGCAGAGATGGACTGTGAGTTCATCTGTATAACAAAGATTTGATGCAATCCAAGTTCTGAAAGATAAAGATGAATAAATTAGACATAAAGTCCTTGTTTTTAAGAATGGATATATTTAATCACCAGAAAAATTTTAAAGTTTTGTGTCAGATGGAACAACAAACTGATATAAGAGAAAACAAAATCACAAAAAGTCCTGATGTAAAAGACTATTATATTTTGGACCAGAAGCAAGTCAAAGGGGTACTGTGGTTTTTATTATGTAAGCATAATTAAAATATCTTAATAATCTGTTCAATGAATCAATATTTTTGAAATCTGAACACATCAAATCAAAATAGAACTTCAAATTTCACTAATGATGTTGAATTTGTATCTGGCAATCAGGCTACAGTATTTTAACAAGACTTAAAATCTAGCAAGTGCAATGCAGACACAAGAATTAATAGTTTTTTTTTGAGATGTTTCATTTTATAGGTTTATTACTATCTGTCACTTGTGAAAATATTGTTGTAATAAAAAGACATGTAGAGAAAAACACTAGTTCCATGCTTCATGAATTTTGTAGCAAAATAGGCTAATTAGTATACTTGCACTAAAGTTGATGAAACTGAATAGTAAATAGATTTTTATTTTACATGGCTTAATGTTGATCCTTGTGGTTCTTTTCTGATGCAAAATTAAAACAAATTATTTTTGTTGAGTAACTAATATAATTTGAATATTGTTGACTTAATAGACTTCTCTTCCCTCTAGGTGTTGGGCCAGGATTTATAAATATTCTTTCAGGCAGTTGAAAAGATGTCTTTCAGGCATCTTTTCTCCTTTTCCCCTTTTATTGGTATAATTTTTTTTAAAAACTCAATGGTATGCAAAAGCTTTCTGTCTTGTCAGTGTCACTAACAATGACTCAACACTATTTTATGCTTAAATTGTCAATGCATGTATTCTTATTGCCAAAATACCTTTGAAATATTAATTTCCTTCATTGTCACAGTAAGACAAAGAAACCCAGTTGCATATAGTGTCTGAGTGGTTGATGGGATTTTTCTAAGCATGGTTTCCCAGGGCTCTCTATAAGGCCTACCAAAGACAATAGAAGGTTTAAACTGATTTCAGTGTGTACTGGGAGAGAAAACATTCAGGATATTCTCTCATGAATTGTACAGGACAAGACATGTTTTAACATCTTAGCATCACAAAACAAAGAAGACTCATACAGATACCATGAACCAAAATGAACCCCTGTTCTTGTGCATTACTACACCCTGTCATCAGAGGTCATATGCTGGTACTGAAGGATATTTTATTCCCTTAGACACAGAAGACAAAGTGTATTCAGACCATCTCCTTTGGTAATATGATTTAGACACTGCCTTTACTGTAAAGCAAACACTCAGTTCATTAAACAAAAAGTATGCTGATTCACAGGGGAGAGGAAGATAAATAACCCTTTCTCTCACTGTATCAGAATAGGCATCTCTTTTGGGATGATAGGGACTTCAGTGGATCAAGCAGGTGCTTAGAAGCTAAGCGACAGTGATCTACTTCACACCTTCTCAAAACTGAATGTTTTTCTATTTGGGAGTCCAAATACCACATCATCTTTGATGTGGCGTATGAAATTACTGCTACGATGTTTGAAAATGGAACTGTATGAGTGATTAGAGGTCTGGAGAACCTGCCCTGAGAGCAAAACCTGAAAGAGTTGGGTCTCTTCTCCCTGGGGAAGCAAAGGCTCAGGAGAGGACTTAATCAGAGTATTCCAGTATTTAAGGGCAGCTACAAAGAGAAGGATCATTCTCTCTCTTCCTAAGAAGCCACACAGAGAAGAAAAGGGACAGCAGATACAAGTTGCAGTGGGAGAGGTTTCATTTTGATATAAGAAAGTAATTTTTTAAATTTTAAAAAATCAGAACAATCAATCCCTGGAACCACCTCCCCAGGGGCATTGTAGTATTCTCCTTTCTGGAGAGCTTCAGCACCTAGTTGCACAGGGGTCTGGGTAATCTCATCTAGACTCCATTTCACACAAAAGGTTGAACCAGATGAAGTCTAGAGGTCCCTTCCAGCCTGGGCTGCTCTAGAATTCCATGATTCTATGAAAAGTGGCTGCTATACTCCCCCATCAAATTAACAACCAAATCACAGAAATACACATGTTGAAAGGAATTTCCAGAGGACACACAGTCATCCCTTCTTCTGAAATGAAGAAACTTTTCAATCAACTTTTGAATGTCTCCAAAAATGGACACTCCACAACATCTTTGAGTAATTTTTTCCAGTGTTCAACCACCTTCTATTTTGTTCTTACAGCGATTCAGACCTTCCCATCTTCCAGCTTGTTTTCATCACCTTCATTGTGCAAATCTAAGGAATCTGGCTCCATATTTGTATCCTCCAATCAGGTGGAGGCAAAAAGCCTTATTCTTTCAAAGATGAACAAACCAAATTTTCTCACCCTCTCCTCACACCCACGTTCCCCTTCCAAAGTCTTTCTTCCATGGAAATCCCAAAATGGAACACAGCAGTCCATATTTGCCCTCTCAATTGCCAAATAAAGTGGAAGAATCATTACCTAGGAGCTGGTGGCTTTGGTCTTGGTAATACAATCCAATATTTCATTTGCCTTCTTAGATGCAAGGCTGCTCTACAGATGTTCATGCTCTACAGTGTCCAACACATTGTCCACCAGGATCCCAGGCCCTTTTATGCAAAGCTGCATTTTTCCCAGTGAGCCTCCTACTTGGTCAGTTAAATCCAATCCTCAGTTTCTAAAGTAGTAAACAGAACTTCTGTCCTTTGCTGTAGTTTTAAGAATACTTAATGCAAACAAAATTTTGGAGAGTTTAGCAGGCATTTCTGTTGACTTTGTCCCCACTAAAATTAGGTTTTGGGTCTTTTCAGAAATATATTTTTGACAGGCTGTGCTTAAGTGGATTTACAATGGGTTGGCAAAAAGTTGTCTTCTGACACAAAACCTTAAGTTCTTGCAATCAGTGTTAAGTGTAACTTTCAAAAAATTGCTAACTTTTTCTATACCACTTGGTTTAAAAGTGAAGGTTTGGATTAAATATTGTTTTGTTGGTGGCTCAAATATGGCTTTAGTTCAAAACATTTTTACATATTTCTTCTAATTAGGACTATATTACTCCTTTCATAAAATCTTTCCTTCATCAGGAAAAAAAAAAAGAAAAAGAAAAAATCCAGTTGACTGTCAAAAGTTTATATTTTTCCATTTTGACTATTCTAGTAGCAATGAAAATTAAGTGCTAGTGTTATATCTTCAACCAGATAACTAGCTAACATTTAACATTACAGCTCAATAGTGGATTTCTGCCTGAAGAATTTACAATGGGACCCAAAAGGAACTGACAATTGTGCTGGAATTAAAATTTTAGCACTCTTTTTCTAAATGTGGGTTGTCAGAAGTATGGAGCCCAAACTATTAATGTTGCAGGAAGGGTCACCGACGTTTGAAAATGAGATATGTCAAAAAATATTAGTGAAGCAGCCTGAGAAAGAGCCATGTCTTATTGTCAGAACTATTTTAAATATTGTTTAATAGTTGTTAAAAAAAAAAAAAAAAGTTGAATTCTAAGAAATGTCCTGACCTGCATTTCTCTCTTTTTCACAAGCAGGTTGCCTTTGGCATCTTTTAGAACTGTATTGCCACCCACCATAATGATTACATCCAAAATACAAAGTATTGCATGAATAAGGATCTTTAAATGCATGGCATGTTGAGAGAACTTCTTAAAGAACAGATGACCTGAAGAGATATGAACTAAATCAAGCTATGCAGCTGTTTGCTTTTTGAGGCATGCAGGTAAATTGAGTGTCAGTGCTTTTTTACCAATAGACTCTAAAAAATCGTTTTGCAAGCTGTTACTGTAAAAATCTTACATCACCTTCACAAAAAAACATAGACACATTTTCAAACAGAATGAAAACCACAATACCAGCTCACATTTATTAATAGTAAGCTTCTGAAACACAGTTTCCAGTTATGCTTCCAGCCCTTTTGGGAGATTATCATAGTTAAAGAAGCAAAGAAGATGTTCTTTCCTGTTCTGCAGCTGTTCGGGCATACTTTTACATACTGATCCATGTTGTTCTTGTCTTCAGAGAAGAACAGGTCAGGTTCCTATGGTATAGAGAGGAAAAAGATGCTAAAAAAACAGTACGGAAAAAGTGGAATTGTACCTGAATAGCTGTTGTGCAAACTGAGTACATACTGCCAGGATTCCTCTTGATATCAATGTTAAGGCCTGTGCAAAAGTCAGATGCAATATGAGATTCTTCAGATGGAGTGCTATTTCTTGTTGACTTGTGGTTCTGTTATTACCCTAAGTGTAGTGTCAAAGGTGTTCCCCAGGTTGTTTTTGAGGAGGGCTACTTGAGGCAGCTGGTTATGAAGACTGACATTTTCTCTCATGCTAAGAGAATGCTAACACTGTGTTGCCATTTATGCCAGTATAAAATTATTGCTTTAAATTTCCTGATTTTCTGTGATGCCGATCTTGTACAGCCTGAAAATTCCACCTATGTCAGGAGTACAGTCTACAAACTTACAAGAAATTTCTTTTCACATTTTAAACTATCTGATCTAACAGACAATTCAGATTTATGCCAGGCATAGGGAAAATTATGAGGTAAATTCTTAAAGATACAAAGGAAAAGTGAAGAATAGAGAGGAATGGTAAATCCTGCTAGGCAAACCTTATTTCTTTCTGTGGTAAAATGACTACCTAAAGTGTGTAGGGTATGCCATTTACCTTGACTTTAGTAAGGCTTTGACACAGTAACCTAGTAAAATTGAACAAATATGGATTGGATGGGTGGACTACAAGGTGAATGAAAAACTCCCAGAACTACTCTTTGACTCTGCACTCAGAGGTCAGAGATCATGGTTTTGAAGTCTTACCTGGTGGTGAGCCATGAATGTCATGCTTGGGTCAGTACTGGAACTGACACTGTTTAATCTCTTCATCAGCAACTTGGAATATGCGACAAAATACATCATCATTACATCTGTGAACAAAGCCAAACTAGGGGAATGCCTAGTGTGCTGGATATCAGGGCTTCAGAGGTACATCAAGAAAAGAGGAAGAATTGGGTTGACAGAAACTTCATGGATTTCAGCAAAGACAAATGTGAAATCTTGCTGCTCAGGCAGAGCATCCCCTGATATTAGTGTAAGTTGGTAGCAGACTTTCGCAGAAAGGAACTGAGGCTCCAGTGAATGACAATTTAAAATTCAGTGCAAACAGTTTGAGAGAACTGATAAGTCACCTCTCTTCAGCCCCAGTGAAGTTGCATTTCTAATGCTACCTCCAGGTTTCAGCTTCCCCATGCAGTGTAGAGATTGAAAAATCTGAGAAAGCCTAAAAGTAAACCATTAATGCAGTGAGGGCTCCAGACCAAATAAGATACAAAGTGAGGCTGAAGAAATTTGGTTTGTTTAACTTTGAAAAGGGAAGGCTCAGAGAAAATATTACTGCAGCCTTCCCCTACCTAACAAAGTGATTACAGAGAGAATAGAAGCTGACTTAATTCAGGTTTTCAGAGTGGAAGCAACAGGCTGCAACAAAAGAAATTCTTATTGCATACTGGGGAAAAAAATCACAGCGAAAGGAACAATAACATATTCAGATAGGGTGATCATTCTTGAAAATTTAAAAAGTCCATTTGGAAAAGTTCACAAGTACCTTGATCTAACTTGGAATCTATTTTTGATTTGAGAAGGAGGTTGCAATAAATCAGGTCATGCCTTTTAATCTTCATTTTCCATAATTCTCTCATCCAAAGACCACAGAACTGAATTATAAGAATAGCATGCAGAATCCAAAACAGGTCTACAAATAAATGTAATTTATGCCAGAATGAAAATAGTATGGGTTTGGTTGTCGTTTTGGGGTTGGGTTTTTCAAAACTATATCCTATATGACTGTTTTCTTATTGCTACAGAATTGATGAAATGCGGAAGGGTAAGACAGTTACACTGCCTTTAAATTCCCAGCCCAGGTTGGCTCTACCATCAACAAAAACACTGTATTTTCTCCAAGACTTGCTCTTTCTTTTTGATTTGATGGAGATTTTTTTCTCCAACTACTCAGACTGTAATCTGTTAGTTTCAGACTACTTAGCTTCCTCCCTAATGTTAGATAGGATCCATATTATCCCGATTCACTTTTTCTTATTATCAGTTGTGTATGTCTTAGCTTTCTCTAAAAGCACTTCTTGGAGAGTTTCCCTGCAAGGCCTTTGAAGTTTTCAAGTCTCTCAAAAGGTTTGTAAAGGTACATCCGATCTTTGACCTCTAGCTTGACTTCTCAAAACACCCTATCTTGCACAAGTACTA
The DNA here is from genome assembly GCA_013400655.1 of Mystacornis crossleyi. Classification (NCBI taxonomy): domain Eukaryota; kingdom Metazoa; phylum Chordata; class Aves; order Passeriformes; family Timaliidae; genus Mystacornis; species Mystacornis crossleyi. The sequence goes on from VYZQ01019968.1 coordinate 25,355, forward strand.
GCTCTGACCTATTAGAGTAAAAGTATTTGCATAATTCCATGAAATAATAACAACTGTCTCTTTAAAGACCTTCAGATTTTTCCTGCTATGACATGGCTTTTCCTTCAAAGTCAAACCCCAATTTTCTTATGAGCCACTGTACAACGCACTGCCAATAAGGTGCTGGTTCTTAGCCTTGAATTCCTCACTGCCTCATCCTTCCTATTCATCTCAGGGTAAAGAAATAAATGTTGGTAAAGTTGAAGTTTTTGAACGCTAAGTTTTAAAAAATGTGACATACAAAGGAAGTGCTAAATTTAGAAGCAAGCAAAATTATTGTGAGTGCTATGCACAATCACACATGTGAGGTAATTTCTGAGCTGGTTCTCTCCTTATCTTTGTGCTGCTGCAAAAGTAAGCTGGTGCATAATTTTATCTATGAAGATTATCATGTCCATTATCTTACCCAACAAGTTGTTGAATCCATTGACAGATAAAACAAAGTTCAACATTCTCCAAAAAAACAAAACAAAACCCACAACAACAACAACAAAAGAAAAGAAAAAAATCAAATAAACCTATAAGTATTTTGATGAGATATTTTCAGACAACTGCATTTTTCAATCAGCAAATACACTTCAGCCCTAAAATGCATCACGTCAAATTACCATCAGGCCAATAGATGTTTCTGAATAACTGTATGGTAAGCCCAGTAAAGATTACAGGAGTAGTTAGAATACCAATTACTCATGAAAGCTAGGTGCCACAGAGAAATAAGCAATAAAATGATAAATTGTTAAAGGCATTAAGGCTAAACAGTTTAAGCTAATGACAATTTCTATTCCAGCAAAGTGTATAATCTATTAAGAGCCAAGTCCTATAAACTGTCCTATGCACAAGAAATCATTACTCATGTAGAGAGAAACTGATCCCTCTTCAGGTACTTGCATCTGTATTTGATGTTGCTGCATTTACATGAAGACCTTAAGGAGAAAATTAATTGTAGAACAGCTTCTTTTTAGGGAATTTAGCTAGAGGAGAGTTTTACCCCAAAATATGTAAAACTTATTTGAACGAAACCATGCATGAGAGTAAGGACTTTTCAAGAGCTTTCAGCCCTGGGCGTTGGAGATCTACATTATGATTTCATATAACTTTATCTCTTACTGCAAAAAAAGAATATTGAAAGTCTGGAAATACAAAAATCCCCTACATTTTCTGTCTCAAGAAACTGTACTAAACCAGTGCAGGGGCCATAAATTTCTCTTAGTAAAAGATTGTTGCAAATCACCCAAGAAATATTATGACATTAGCTT
>VYZQ01019970.1:25398-74240 GCA_013400655.1 Mystacornis crossleyi
GGGCTTCGCGGCTCAGCCGGTCCCTGGACCCCGCGGGGGGTGTCGGTCCCGGGCGGGGAGCAGCCGAAGGGGGATCGAGGGGAGGTGCTGCCTGACCCACCCTGACGTGGTCTGTGCTTCCCCCCCGTCCAGCTGCCGCGGACAGCCGGTGCCCCCTGGATCACCTCAGTCGCCGCGTCCTTCTCTTCCTCGGTGGTGAGTGCCCGTCCCGCGCAGCGGAGCCGGTGGGCGGGGGAGGGAGGCGCGGGAGAGCCCCGGGCGCCGCCGCCGCTGCCCGCCGGACACTTCCCTCGGGTCTGCTCTGCTAAGGCCGTTCCCGCCGGGTCCGGGTGGGTGCGGTGGAACAAACATCGGCATGCCCCCGTGCTCGACGGGAGGAACGGAAAAAACTTCCATGTCCGATTTGTCAGACTCCGGAGCTGAGCGGTAGCCGCCCGGGCAGCTCCTGCCGCGGGTCGCGGTGTGGCCGCTCAGGGAGTCACCTCGCGTTACTCCTGGTGGCTCTGGACTGGCCTCATGGCATCTGTTTGCGACAGAGAGAGGATCTGGTTTCCTTCGGACAGTATCGAACAGCTTTAGTTGTTGTACTGCCTTTTTTCCTCCGCTGTCCATGGCTGCGCACTCTCCAAACTCCAAACCAGGATTCCACAGTGGGTCTGCTTTACTACCGTCCATGTTTCCACAGCAGGTGCATTCTCTACAGAAAAAAAAAAAAAGGTGGCGATCTTAGGGGAAAAGTGCAATTAATCTTAATTCAGCATTTCCGGGCTTGCTTAAAATATTTTTTGTTGCGTGTGCAATTTTTGAGATACCCTTTTTAAGCAATTTGAAAAAAAACATGAATTCCATTGCACTGAAGTCCATGTGGGTCATAAAGCACCGGAGCTTGTAGCTCCACTGCAGATACGTGGCACTGGGCCTAATGGAGTGATTGATAGCCGTAGGAGTTTGTCATTCTTTAGACCAGCACTAGACCAGCAGCTTTTCTGACAGTCAGGGAACTCAGTCAAGAGACTCAGATTTCCTATGTTTCCTTCCAGGTTGTAGAGGAAATTATGTTTTCATAGGCACAGATTTCTGCCTCGCTTCCCCAAGTGTGATTCCAGTGACATAATCAACTGCAACTATTTAATTCACTTCTAGTGTTGCTTTCCAAATCAGTAGGTCTTGCTTGTCCTTTAACAGACTTATTTTACAGTTCTTATCCTAGCTTTCTCATCTCCAAACTTTCTCAGTTTGTTCCAACTAACATTGCTGTTGACTTTTTTTCATTTTCATCCACTTTTAGCTGTCATTACTTGTCCACCCAATACCATTTATATTCCTGATTCTTCCTCTAATCTCTTTCCCTTCATTTCCCCTTGGATAGCATCCAAGTCCTCATCTCCCTTTCATAATTCCACATCATAATTTCTTCAGTTTTCTGATATATTTGGGTGTATATCCCAGTTCTGTTGATCTGTCCCATTTCTGTTATTCGTACAGAAGATCTATTTTCCCTTTCTTCTACCTATTCTCCCCAAGTCAGGGGTTTGTGTCATGATTAACTGGTTCTTGCTTGCTCCTAGTTCTCTCCTTACCTTCTAATGTCAATTCCTCTTTTCTAGTTTCTTAATTTATACAGTCACAATCTGTTTTTCTGCATGGTACAGTTTTGTTGCCTATCTAGTGCTAATTACAGCTTCTACCTCTGCTTTCTGTTCTGTTCAATGTTTGCCTGAACTCCTTATTCCAAACTTTCCTTGTCCCTTCTCTACATCTGAGTGGGAAGGTTTTGTTTTCTGTGCTGCCAGCCAGGACAGTCACAGTGAACTCCACAGATGCAGGTTCCTTGCTCTTAGTTGCAAGACCAAGCGGGGGGTGGGGAAAGTTCAATTTTCTGCTTGTAGCTATGAACTGGAAAGATGAACCTGCTTAGTGGCTTGATGGGAAGGAGGCACAAAGGACAGTGGTACAGTCTGCACTGGGTTCAGAGAATTCCCACAAAGTGAATTGTTAACTGTTTCTTCTGAACATTTAAGAGTGGCAGTTTTTCAGGTTTTGATTAAATAGATTGAAATAATTCTGAACATAAGCATAGGAATGTATTTTTTCTATAACTGCTTTTAGAAAGAATTTTGGCCATTTTGCTGTAAGGTGAGAGAAAAATGGGGCAGAGAGCAGTTAGCTGGGTCTTGCTGTGAAGACTGGATCTAGACTCTCTAGCGGTTCACATAGTAGTAAATGATGAAGGCTTGCATGTAATATGGCACACTGGTATTTCGGCACGTTGAGACAAAAATAACTCACTGTCCAGTGTTTTGACCTCCACAGCCAACAACCAAACTCTTCATTGATGGGAAGTTTATTGAGTCCAAAACTACTGAATGGATTGATATCCACAACCCGGTAAGTGAAATGGTCTCAGCTTATATAAATAGTGATCACTGTGCAACGAAGATCTGTGCCTCTCTTCAGGGATGTGGCAGAAGGGAAATGCACGTACGTTTCTTGAGAAAGAACTTGGAGCTTAAGATAAACTATGGCTTCTCAGCTTCCTTTTCACATGAAACGTCAGTCTCAGAAAAGTTACTCTCCTTTACCTCCCTCATATAGTAAGCCCCTCATCTCCAGAAAGGAAGCTTAAACTCTGGTTACATTTTTTTTTTCTCATAGAAAGGCTCTGTGATGAGTATGTCAGATTTCTGAAGGATGTCTTTCACCCTGTGTATGAAATCAACTGGGTGTGATTTGATGCCAGCTGAATGTGAAGTCCTGATAGAGACTGATATTACTGTCAGAGTAAGACCCTGAAAAATCCTGACAGCTGAAGCTCCTCTCCTTTCAGAGAGCTTCTATCTGTGACCCACAATAATCACAGAGAAGTTAGAAGTTGGATGCTATGCAGTGCAAAATATCTTAGATTAGCAGCACTTGTACTTGTCTACATACTCCACCAAAGACAAATGGAAATGAGGTTGCACTCAGAATTCTGACCCTCCTGACCTCCCTAGTAAGCATTCAACCAGCAGTTTCTAAATCTTCTCTGTAAAGCTATCTTTTAATTTGCTTTCTGGAAATGTTCAGAGCAGCAAGCCTTGTTCATGAAGCTCATTTGGTCTCTCTGTAGCAACCAGTGTTCTTATTTCATTTTCTTCCTCTTGTTTTGAGTAGTTTCTCTCTTAGTGATATATCTGAAATTTTTGTCATGTCAAAGCAGATTTAATTTTTAAGAGCACATTAGAGGGAGGTTAAACTGGCAACAAGCTTGAAGTTAAAATACTGTAGAACTCAGGTTGCTTGTAAATATAGTACTTTGGCCTAGAGGTATAGGTAAGCTAACATCAATGCCAATTGCACAGTCATGTACTGCTTTTTCCAAAGAAATATTCCTTCATTTAATGTGCAAGAAGGACAGCCAGATGAACCAAGACGATGGAGAGGGAAAAGACCACAGAAACTTTTGCCTTCAACTCTCTAGAAGTTTCAAGGTAGACAAGTCACTTTAGCTTGGAAATCAGTACTGCATTTGCAGTTTTCTGAGTGCCTAATTTGAGATATTTGGAGTGCAGGTTTTCAGAACTACTCCAGTTGTAGCCCAGGCCTTTGGTATGCAATCAAGGAAGGCGTCTCTTTTGTGCTCTGCCCTCAGAAGTACAACTCCTTGTAGAACAAGAATATTAGGTGTGTGCTGTGAAAGGACTCTTGAATGGTTGGTGGGGACAGATGGGAAAAGTTGAGTTTTGATGCAATTTGTTTTTCTTTCAGGCCACAAATGAGGTGGTTGGCCGTGTACCGAAAGCCACAGCCAGTGAGATGGAGGCAGCTGTGGCTTCTTGCAAAAAGGCTTTTTGGAACTGGTCAGAAACATCTGTTTTGAGTCGCCAGCAAATCTTTCTGCGTTACCAACAACTCATCAAAGACAATCTGGTGAGACACCATGGCTGTGTGTGATGGCTGTGGCTGAATGCATTGCAGCTGACTTTAGGAGCTAAATTGAGAGACTCGGGGCTTACGGAGTTCTTGATGAGGCATTGCCATGATCGAGGAGCCAACTGAGACACTGTTGAGAGATGCAGCAAAACACTTCCCATCAAATGGTAATAGAGAGGCTGTGCTTCTTAGGGAATATTATTCTGAATTTGTCACTTTACCAAGAGACCACAAAGGAACTTTGAGCCTTGATGGAATATATGCCAGTTGATGAAGACAAGTATGTTACTATGTTTTTGGGTTTCTCTGATTGCTTTTTCGGTATGTCGTGTCATACCTGAAAGCATTAGAGTGCAAGCCAATCCTAGGATGATTTTTCTAAAATGTCACCTGTGTGGGTTATTGGCTTCTTGTCTACAATGAGCAAATTGGTCAGTATAGGCTTTTCTGGGTTCTGTTCAGTCTATTCTCTGTGATGTTCAACTCCCTGTTAATTCTGTCTTACCCTTGCACTCTTATTTCATGGATGGGCACTTTTCTAACATTCATAAACTTTGTGTTTTCCATTTTCAGAAAGAAATTTCCAAACTCATCACCTTTGAACAAGGGAAGACCCTGGCTGATGCTGAGGGAGATGTGTTCCGAGGCCTCCGTAAGCTGCTGGCTCCTCCTGTTAAAAAAGGGGGTTTGAGAACCCACAGGGAGTGATGAGGTCTCCTGAGGAACCGATTGCTCTGTACATGTTGTTCCCTTTATAGCCCTCTACTCAAAGAAAAGCATGAATTGTAATTCTAAGCTGAAGAATTTTCTTAGATAGAGTATTGTCAAATCACTTCCACATTGTTAGAGCTTTTTCTAGGAGTGACTGCAAATTACTAAAAAGGGCTAAGAACTTCTCGCCTGTGCTCAGATACCTGAGGTTGAGTCCCAGGTGTTCCAATAATATTATACCTGTGCATTTTGTACTGGGGCTGTTGTGTCTGTGCTCCTATCACAATCATGTATAGTGTGGTCAAGAGAGAATCCATTTATAATTTGCTCACGATGGTTGGCAGAGCAAAGGGATTTTCTGGAGCACAATGAGTTTTAAGCTGTGGGAGAAGAGGATGAAAGAAAGCGGTGGGTCAAGGCAGCAGTGAAATGGGAGTTTGGGGACTAATTGTTAACAGATCATCCAGCAGCGTATTGCCCTTTTTGCCGCAGAGGTGGTTGAACATGCTTGTAGTGTGACATCCCTCATCCTTGGAGAGACCATGCCCTCCATCACTAAAGACATGGACACTTACACCTACCGCCTGCCTCTGGGGGTGTGTGCTGGAATTGCACCATTCAACTTCCCAGCCATGATTCCTCTTTGGATGTTCCCCATGGCTATGGTTTGTGGAAACACCTTCTTGATGAAACCATCTGAGCGTGTACCAGGAGCACTAATGTTCCTTGCCAAGCTGTTTCAGGATGCTGGTGCCCCCGATGGGACCCTGAATATTATCCATGGACAACATGAAGGTAATAACAGCCCCTGCTGGGAGATGACAAATGTATGTGTTGTGGTGTGTGCTCAGTGGGATGTACCAGTTGGAGGGTCTGAGACTGCTGCTGTTAGATAGGTTTGGACAGATGCTTCAGCTCTATTGATGAAGCTGAAAGGTGAGTGGGACACCTTGCAACAGATCTTTCAGGAGATATGGTGGGCAAAATTTGGGGGATTTGGGTCGGAGTTCCCAAGGCATGTAAGTGCTGAATTCTACTTAGCAACCTAAACTGCAACTGAAATAAATAGATAAATCATCTTGGTTTCACAAGGAAGCCTAAAGAAGAATTAAATGCCTCACTGAATATACAATGGATGCCAGTTTTCCAGCTCCTATCTTGCTATTTTTTATGGCACACAGTAGCTTCAGGACATGATGATACAAATAGAGAACAGTAACTTTGGCATTGCTCAGGCACCCTGGGAGATGCCCAAAGCATGAAGAGATGTCAGAGAGCCAGGAGTATGAAGACAGGGCAGGAGTATGTGTGCTAAGAAGTGAGTGAAGAGATGCACAGACAGGTTTTCAGGGAACTCAGATGTAGGAAACACAGAGGCAAGAATTTCAGTAAGAAGAAAAATACAGAGATTTAGCGCAGTGGGGATGGGAACAGAGGGAAGCATTTGTACACCACAATTATAATGTGTTATTTCCTATTTGAAGCTGTGAATTTCATTTGTGACCATCCGGATATCAGAGCAATCAGCTTTGTGGGATCTAATCAGGCTGGCGAGTACATCTATGAGAGAGGATCCCGGAATGGCAAGAGAGTCCAGGCCAACATGGTAATGTCTCTGAAGGGAGCACACTTTAGCACATAGACTACCTCTGTCGCCTATGAATGTTAAGAGAGACCATGCCACTCAGCAGCAGAAGCTGACTTTGCTGCTGATAGTTAAGTGATAAGGCTGCTCTCTTGCCAGCCTGTTGGTAACAGAGTCACAACTACTATAAGAAGTCATTGCCAGAGGGCTTGAGAAGAAGCAGTCTGGGGTGGTTAATAACGGGAGAGTGTATGTGTTGTATTTCAGGGAGCCAAGAACCACGGCGTGGTGATGCCTGATGCCAATAAAGAGAACACCTTGAACCAGCTGGTTGGAGCTGCTTTTGGAGCAGCTGGCCAACGCTGCATGGCCCTGTCTACAGCAATTCTAGTGGGAGAAGCTCAGACATGGCTGCCAGAGCTTGTGGACAGAGCCAAAAATCTACGTGTAAATGCAGGTACAGACTGTGATAATTTTTACAAGGTACTTCACTTCTATACAACCATAGCTTTTAAGGTCAGCTTATCTGTCATACTGTGTTGTGACCCTTGGAGCTATTGGCACCATAGGTTTGATGCGTAGGGGTTGGAGCTAGCAGATTGTCTGGGTTGGGAGGTAGGAATATGTTTTCAGCTTGCTGATGGGACTATGATGCAGTGTTTACAGGATCAGTCTTGTTTTAACTGGAGATGTGAGGTTATATCCTGTGTTTAACTCAAATCTGCCATTTATATAGCAACTTCATTTTAAGATACTTCCAAATTGTAGTAAGCATACAATAAAAAAAGAAAAATGGAAACAAGTACTTTGGAAAAGCTAGACTGTTATTAATTCTAGGGGAATTATCTTTTGTTTCTATTCAATAAAGTGCTGCAAGGGGGAAAGGTTTCCTTCCTGAGAAGAATCTGTTGTTGAATTTTGGCTTCCTGGTGATCTAAAATTATGCCTATGACTTCTCTTACTTGTTGATTATGAGAGCTTCAGGCTATTATTCCTGTTCATCAATGCCTCAAATCTTTGTTCTGTGTCTCAGAAACCTCAGGATTTTCAGATTTTTCCTGCCAGTGAAGTTATCTCCCAAATGCCTATGAAGAAGAAGTTGTCGAGAGTTAAAAACTTGGTGTCTCTGCCTCTTCACAGGAGACCAGCCTGGAGCAGATCTTGGGCCTCTAATCAGTCCCCAAGCTAAGGAACGGGTTTGCAGTCTAATTGAGAAAGGAGTAAAAGAAGGTGCCAGCCTTCTCTTGGATGGACGTAATGTCAAAGTGAAGGGTTATGAAAACGGCAATTTTGTTGGGCCGACAATCCTTGCCAAAGTCAAGGTAAGAGGACCAAAACCAGTGCTTGTTAGTGTATATTGTAGGGTCACCTGAAAAATGGGTTAGCCAAATCAGTCAGTAATCAATGATCACCAAGTAGAAAGGCCATAAATGGCTCAGCCTTCCCTTGCACAGTGTCAATGAAGTACTCGTTGTAATGCAGGCAGTAAAGCACTCTGGAGATGAAAAGTGGTGCCTTCTTTAGTGGAGTAGATAGAGGACAGGGCATGGGAAATGGTGAAGAGGTAAGGGGGACTGAAGGATGGCCTGTGGCAATGCAGTATAATCAGTAATCCTAGGAATATAATGAGTACTAATAGCATGTGTGTTTCTTATATCCTATTTACTAGGATATTTTTATTATATCCTTGATACAAGCTGCTTTTTCTGCTGTTTGTATTGGCAGCCAAACATGACTTGCTATAAGGAGGAAATCTTTGGGCCTGTCCTAGTGGTGCTGGAAGCAGACACTTTGGATGATGCCATTGAGATGGTGAACAATAACCCCTATGGGAATGGAACTGCAATCTTCACCACCAATGGAGCCACAGCTCGGAAGTATTCTCACTCAGTAGATGTGGGGCAGGTATGTTCCAGCTAGAATTGTTGCTTTTAGCCCCCACCATTTACAGCAGGTAAATCAGCTGTAATTGCTGCCCTCTCAGCCAGCAGTACCCAGCCTCAGATATAAGGAAACAAAATGCTCTGGAGAGTGCTCTGCAATCTGCTACTTCTTGTGACTAATATGGCAGCTTTCCTTTGGTGTAGGTGGGTGTCAACGTTCCAATCCCAGTACCTCTGCCCATGTTCTCTTTCACCGGCTCTCGTGCTTCTTTCAGAGGGGACACCAATTTCTATGGCAAACAGGTAACTTTCTGATTCAGAGTACTCTGTTGGGTTCAATTGTGATAAATCATGTTATAAATGGCAATGGGAAGATGGTCATCAGACCTCATTAGTGAGGAGGCTTTGATGCCATCTGAACCAGGAAACTGAAAACTAGATGCATGTCACAATCATAGATAGCCAATTCCTCATTCTTTTTCCCTTAAGTATAAAAATGCAAGTCTTTTTAGGAGATTTGAGAAGGGAACAATAACTAGCAAGCTTTCTCACAGAATAAGAATCCTTTTGGAACTGGTAAAAAGAACAAGCTGACAAGAATTGTTTCCACAGAAGAAACTCAATCCCATGTAGATAAAGCAGAAACTGTTAGATATACCACTAGTGTAGACCTGAGGCCAAATACCTGATCTGTGGATCTCTGCTTTCTTCCAGGGAGTGCAGTTCTATACACAGCTGAAAACTATCATTTCTCAGTGGAAAGAGGAAGATGCCACCATTGCCAAGCCTGCTGTGGTTATGCCAACTATGGGAAACTAAATCAGCCTTTGCAGATGCTGTTCCTGGTGCCCTTCTATGCTGCACTTTCCAGCTTTGTCCTGATTATCACCCTCTACTTGGGAATGACTAGAAAGCTCCTTTGTCTCAAGGATCTGTTTCTGTGCAGATCGGGCAGGCTCATGTGACACACGGTCTGGATTTTCTGTTGCTGTCAGTGTTTTTTGGCTAGCTGAACTAATTTTTTCCCTACAACCTATCACAGGCTAAACAACCTTATCTAACTGAAAGGGCAGCCGGTGAGATTGGTCTTAATTTGTGTTTCTTTCCAGACCCTGTGAACTTGAACATTACTCTGGTTTTCACTTCAATATCTTTAGCCTTAGTGACTCACTCCTGGCTACATCTCGTAGCAGGTTTATTTACCTCTTCATCTTGCATATTAAGATTCTGAATTCACCTTACTCAAAGGTGAGCACTCATTCTGAGTGACATAACTGGGACATATTGGGTGTCTCATAAAAGTGACTTTACATATGATGAAGACAGAAAGTTGTCAGTCTTTCCCCTGTCAAGCAGTTTCCAAAACACTGGGAAATAGCTTTGTACAGGTTTTTCAGGAAAGCATATTCGATAGCTTGTCTGAGGATGAGAGAAATTTCTATATGGTACAGTGGCCTTCACTGTGCCTCTGACAGCTTGAATTTTCTGTTCCTGTTGTGTATGTGGCTTGTATGCTCAAGCTTGCCAGCAATTCCTTTACACCTGAAAGTTGTTTGGTGCCTTTTCACTGTGCTAGCAGATACAAGCCTAAACGTCCTGTAACATAATGAAACTGTGGAAGCAGAAACATAACCATGTATATGTATCTTTGTGTCACAGCATCATGTGGGTTGGAATAAAATGGAGCATAAGTAGAGAGGTCAGTAGGAAGAAGGAACACATTTTTTAATCACAAAGCAGGCAGGCCTTGTCTGTTGGTTTCCTTTCCTGACTGTAGCTGTATTTCTTGTGTTGACTGATTGACTCCTTGCCACGTTTGCTGAAACACAGTCATGTACTCTTGGGGCCGCAAGTTCCTATTGCTAAAGAAGAGTAAGGCTTAGTATATACACTCTGGTTTTAAGAATCTGTGCATTTGGAGCTGGAGAACCTCTGTTTTTATTTCTGATTCCTGAAAGATGATGCAGCCATGAAGGATCTGCAGGGATCTCACTCAAGCACTCATGGAAAATAATATTCTTCTAATGATTGTAACCATTACTTGTTCTAATTAAACAGTCTGAATGTGAACACTTTGTACCCTGCCTTCTAGTAAAGATGTCTTGTAACTGACAGCTCTATATTAGTGCAATTGCTGTGCATTCACTAATGTTTGTATCTTGTTTTTTTCCTCTGCTATACACTAGAGGGAAATTCTCACTTTGCAATTTGATTACAAATTAAAAATATTCTAATTTATTTCTGCAGACTATGACTGTTCCTTGGTAAGAGCTTATATAGGTGTGATGTTGATTTTATTCCTCTCTTCACAGGGGATGGTCTGCAACTCTTGTAACCCATGTATACGTTTTCCTTTTACAGTACCAATTTCCTCACACAGCATTGTAAGAAATGCCTTGTTTCTGTTTCCACGTACACAAGTTGATCACAGAATCTCTTTAGCTTCACATGAATGGTTTTATTACAAAATGAAAATACATCTGCACAAAGTTGTACCAACTCTTTATACACAGGGTTGTAACCACTAGTCCAAATCCTACTGCTTTGTACAGGGTCTTGCAAGCTCCTGGCTTGGGTAAAATTAAGGTCTTTAAGAAGGAGAAAAATAAGTATATTTCAGATGAATTTGAAACACACAGTCAAAGCAGCAGTGCAGCAGACAGGGGATCTAGAACTCACAGCCTTACTCAGAAGCTAACTTTCAAAATGAAAAGTGCAGATGAGATGCTAATTGCTGGCTGCTGTTCATGGAAAGTGTATAGCTGCCTTACTTTGTCTATGGTGTATATATGTCTAACATCTGAATATGTGGAAGGATCACTGCAGAAGATGATGAATCTGATAACGTGGCCTGCTGTGTAATAAATATTAGGTTGGAAGAAGTATTTTCTGGGTTGTAAAGCTAAAATATTCTAGGTAAATTACCATTAAGACATTGGCATTCATTCAAGCACCTAGGAAAGAAATACTAATTAACAGCTTCTAATACTGTCTACAGTCATTTACTTTCAAAATGCCTTAATTTTCTCCCTAATCAGTATTGCTATTCTGACTTCTTTGTTGTCGTATTAAAACCCATTATATCTTTCCATTAGAAATTCTAAAATCCATCTTCTCCTGTAAAAAAAGTATTCTATTATCAAGGTTACCTGATCCCTGAAGAATTGCAGAACTATCCCTGCACTTTCTCCAGATATCTTTTAGACACCTGTATGATCTTTTTGTGTGCAAACATCTTTTCTAATTATCCACATTTCCAACAGTATTTTTACATGGATAGTTTTAAATAGTTGTACTAGAAATACAAATCTTGTACGTTCCTTTTTTAATAATGAACTGCCTTTTTAGATCAAGCTGCAGATGCTATTTGATCGTGATTTACCTGCCTCATCTCACTGCTGTTACTACTTTCCACTCATCTGTTTATTCTCCTTTTTATTTAATATTTGACATAAAAATAAACTAAATAATGTATCTTCTATGTTATACAAAAATATAATCCAAAGTATCGCATAATAAATTTCTTTAGACTATTAAAATACAATTTCATAGTCAACCCTTTGAAAACTATTAAAAATAGTTGCTTGCCTAGAAGGCATTGAAATCTAGATTCTAAAAGCTATTTAATACTCTTCAGTCCAAAAATTTTTTAAAATGGCTTAACCACCTCTGACAATTGGGCCCTGTGACTTCCACTACTAAGGTTTTTTTTTTCCTGTCTGTATCAAAAAAAGGCTCCAATCCACTTCCACTTCCATTTTGGAAAGTGGCAGCCTGCCTTTCCAAAGGAAGTGTCTCACATCTTTCTATATCTTTATGTATAAATGCCTCCAGGGCTCCTGCTTATGAACTTTATCTGATAATTTGATGTCTGAGTATTACATTTTGCCTTGTGTGCTTGACTGCCTCACATCTGACAAGCTGTGCATGCCAGAACCCCACCCTGTGTATTCCTCCAGGGTAAGATGACATTGCTTGCCTTCGAGTTAGATGACATTGTTTACCTATAATCAGCAATAAAGTTTAATCTGAGTTTGTATCTGAAAATCAGGCATATGAGTCTTTATCATGGTCCACCCTCTCTGATTCTATACTGAATGTGACATCAGCTGCATAGATTTTGCCTTTTTAATCAAAACTTACTGTGCTAGCTGAAAATGTGTCTCCTTGTATGATCATGGACTTTCACAAGAGCATCCTCCAGAAAATATAAAGCTGCTTTTCAATAAGAGAAGGCTTTAGGGGGTCATGTGATCTTTTTCCCCATGAGAACTGAGTCTAAATGCCTGCTGCTGAAAGATCAACAAAAAACAGATTTTAAAATTAATATTCGTCACTCTGGTCACACAAACATTGATGATACATACATATAGATACACTATTATAGATCTTATGTCCCAGTTCACAGCTTATAATATATTTAATTCTGCTTGAACTTTGAATTTCCACTCTAAGCCATATTTTAGGTATCTCTGAAGTCATGCTCCCATGTTTCTTATGCAGAGAACAATGAACCGTAGAGTAAGTAAACTTTTCATGATCTGGCTGTGGATGTTTGCAATTCTTAATACTGGGAATACTTCTTCATACTGCTTTACAATACTCTTATTATAAGGAAATATACATGGGGAGTGCTACTGTCACAATAGACATCATTTACTCGTTTGGTAAAGATGGATAGAGATCCATTAATGACTGAACAAAAAAAATCCCACTGCACTGAGCAAAGTTAATTCTCCTGATTTCTACTTTCGACCCTAGCAATACCAAAATTTACTTCCACTGGTTTTTCTTTTGATACAATACACAAAGATCTATCAGTATATTCCAGTGCATGTACAAAATCAGTATATAGTGTATCAACTTTTTCAAAAACTTAAACGACCTCACACCAAGGCACACAGCTAGATTCTTATGTTAGATTCAGAACTTATTGGAATCCCCTGACCTGGAGTGACCAGCCCAGTTCAGCATCCACCTACTGAAGAAACAAAAGATTAACATGGATTTGTACCATTCATTTGGACAAAAAGCAGTTGCAGAACACGTTCTTGCTGTTCCCATGGCAAGTTACTGATATCCAGTCTTTCAAAATGTGTTTTTCCCTGAAAAACATGGAAAATATCAATGTATTAGAAGAAAATTTCGAAGTCCTATCATGCATGGATTCTGTATGTGTAAAACAGGTTTAAAATACTAGCTCTGCATTGCTCTTATTCGGCTTTTCATAGCACATAAATTTAAGAAATAGATGTGAGCACAGTGTTGTGTTTTGAACTTCTAAATCTATGGCTCTCTGAGCAGAACAAACCAAACGATTTCTGTTCTGTTAGTGGTTAAAAATACTGGGAGGGGAAGGACTAGTGTGAACATGTATTAGTTTCAAATACATTGTCCTTTCCTTGTCTCTCCTGTTCATACATAAAAGGGTCAATACATAATTTTCTCTCTCAGTTTCTGACAAGTTTATCATGGGTTGTCAAAGGCGGAATGCAGGGACCTGCATTCCAACAAGCTCCAGTTTCCCCCTTTTCCTTCTCCAGGGGATAACATTCCTTAGTCCTCAATTACAAATTGCACCCTGATTTTTCAGGGAGTGTTTCTGCTGTATCGTTTTTGAGATAACCTGAACTGAACAAAGCATTCCAACTTGACTGTGTGTCACCAAGTTATTCAGTAGCCAATCCATACTAAACAAACATTTTTCTGGGGATTAGGATTGTTTTGATCTCTCACCAAGGATGTATGCAAGCTTCAGCTATGGGGGACCTTAACTCTATGGCTGAAAATCCGAGTGCTCAGACACTGCTGCAGTTGGTAGGCACAGATGTCTAGCACGAGGCTGGAGACCTGCAATCCTGGCTACTGCAGCGTGTGCAGCTCTAACTTAATTTAAACTGCATCCTAACAGAAATTCGGAGATACACCTGTAAATCTGAGATTTTGTTTTATTCACTATAAAATGTAATCCTGTTAATCAGTACTGCACTGCATGGGGTCTTGTTTTCAATATGACAGTGTCTAGTTCATGATTTGACTTGATTTTTAGATTATTAGAAAGCTTGAGGAAAACAGCCTTGGAAGCACAGTGCAAAGCAGAGGCTTCTGAGATATGGAAAACCAGTGGAAAACAAACTGGATTTGCCATCTACTGGATGTTTCTGTTAAAATTATCAGCAATACAGTAAAGAGTTGTTAGCACCTTAATTGTAAGTTTTTAGGCTTCAGTGTTAGCTCACTGGAAGGAGTAAAAAGAGCAATGCCAGAAAAAGCAATGCCTATAAACTAAAAAAGAAGCCATAATAATTATTAAAATAAAACTACAGAAGCACACCTATACTGGAAGTTCTCTATCAAATTCCATAGGACATGGCAGAATATGCAAAGAACTCTTGAGTTTATCTTTAGTTTAATCCATAGAAATAATGACCCAAAAGTTATAACCTAGGTGAAATTAGGTGCCCACAAAGTCACTAGTAATTTATAGGATACTGCAACTCATACTGTTATTCTCACTACAGAAGTCTCCATAAACATTCCAAATTTTGGCTATATTATCATGCAAAGGATTTTTAGGTGTCTATCTAGAAAGATAGACACTAGTTTTCAATGTTTCCATACCAGTAGCATTTATTTGCTTCCTCTAGGTCTCTGTGCACATTATTTGTGCTATTTATGTTGCTTTTGAATGGTTTGATTTGAAGAAATTGTTCTTTCCCTGCACATGCCTCCACATTTTTTTGTTATAGACAGTTTGGGCCTTTTTCTTTTAATGCTTTCTACTGGATATGATCTTCAGATTCACATGTTACCGAGCATCTGTGCAGAACCTTTCCACCTCAGTCCCGTCACTTAAGATATTCTGGGCTATGTTCTTTACTCAGTCCATCTCTGAATCCTTCCTTTCTAGTAGTTGCTGCCGTTTTTCCATCTCCACCATACTTGGTTGGCGCTGTGTTTTCGCAGTCTCACAGATTTTCTGGTCACGTGCCATAAGGCCATTTCCAGTGTTTCCACTTCATACTGCAGATGTCTGGTCTGTGCTACAGATGGTGGTCCAGTGCTGAGGAAGTTTGGAAAAGGAGAAAAAAATGACAGATAGAGAGAGAAAATCGGCCAGCTGGAAAAGTATCCAAGTAAGATATTTTCTACTAGACAGGCTGAAAGCAAGCACTGGCACATGAGCAAGAAAATAGTCTCCTACCAACTGACCTCATCAATGTCCTAGGGATCAGAGTCTTGTATCTTCTTGTTCACTAAATAGGCTGTTAAAGTAATTGAACCTTCGTTTCCATTTTCAGATTCTTTTTCTAACTGTAAAAGGGGTTTGCTTGGTACTTAGATTTAGAAGAGTAGGAATAGGGTGAAGCGAAAGAATTTGTGATAGAGCAAATGGGAGCCACAGCATAGGGCTTCTTTTTCATCGTGTTGTTTGGCTCCGTTTTCTCTGTGTAGCCAAACCCACCAGATTCCCTCCCAGCTTTCTCTTTTTTCGAGCTGAACAAGGGCTTCAGCCTCTCCGTGTCCATCACGTGCTGAAGGCCCCGACCACTGCCGCGCCCCTCCGCCGGGTTCGCTCCGGTGTCCATCCGTCCCTCGCGAAGGGGGCGGGGCGGCAACCCCGGCCGCCGAATTCCTGGTAGAGGGAGCGGGCGGCAGGCGGGGAGGGCACGAGGGTACGTCCCGGAGCCCGACCCGCCACGCGCCTTCCGGCCCGCGGGGGGCGCTCCCGCCCCACAGGGCCCCGGCGGGCCGGGCGGCGCCTGCGGGGACAGGCANCGGGAGCGCCCGCGGGGCGGCCGCCGTCCCGCCGCTCCCGGGCTGGGTGAGCCCTCCCCAGCCGTGCTCGCTCCCGGAGCCCCTGGAGGGCGCTCCGCTGGGTGCGAGGCCGGGCAGGCGGCGGGAGATACGCGAAAGCTGCGCCGGCGGCGGCGTCTCCGTTACTCCTGGGAGCGGGCGGGAGGACGCCCCGTCCCATTCGAGTGACAGCGCGCGCCGGCCGGTGAGGAGGGGACGGGCGTTTCTGCGGGTGTTCCTGCCGAGCGCCACCGGTGCCGGCTCCGGGAAGAGCCGCGGAGTCCCGGACCGCGCTCCCCGGGGAGGACCGCGGAGGCTTTTGCCAGGGCAGAGGAAAGGAAGGTAGGGAAGGTTTTTAGGCGCGTTCACGGCGAGGATTTAGGTCGCAGCTGTGGGAGATGGAGCGAGGCAGGACGCGCTGGCGCCGGGATGTGCAGCAGGGACGGAGCCAACAGCCCCGGCGGCGGCGGGGTCGAGCGGGGCCCTGAGGCGCCGTCGCCAGAGCATTCCCGGGGAGCGGCTGCTGGAGTCAGCCCTGGAGCGCTCCCAGCCTGGCATGGAAGCAAAGCCCTCAGCGCCCCACAGCTGTGCGCACCCAAGGTCTGTTTTCCAGGAATACCAGTTATCCCAGGAAAAGGTGCCGTTACAGCCCCCGCAGGTGTGCGCGTTCGGGGCTCTGAAGGGGTGCCCACACCGCAGGAAGGAAGTGTAGCGGTCTCCTGGAAAAGCTGCCTTGGTCTAATTAAAGAGTAGAATTGAAAACCCACTTGGCCAGAAATTTGAATAAATAAATAATGTGTATTTGGAGCCTCAGTACGGGGGAGAAAGATTAAAACTTCTGATAACGCATGTTTGTGAGTTGATTCTACTTTTTGCCCCTGGAGTTTAAAGCTCTAGAGCCCGGAAGTTTACCGAAAATGTATGTGCGCAAAGGATACCGTGCCATTATTTTTATTGAAATACTGGGAAACTCTGCTGTTGAATTCAGTATTCCTTCTATTGTGTTCTCTAAACACTGTACTTTTAAGAAGCTTAAATTTTTGTCAAAACAATCCAAGAAAGCTATTTTTTTCAATAGATAAAAATAAGTTCTGAAAAAATGTAATAACTTTTTTTTTCTGGACAAATAAGAAAGGTTAAAAGTATTTATTTAGCCATGAGTGTTAAATGTTAAAACTCTCATCTGGGAGATAGATCTTGTGACCACAAGAGCCGCTCATCTGGAAAATAGATTTTGTTACTCTTTTAGCACAGAAGACTTTCCATTCTGAATGATTTCTAGTGTGCTTCAGCATGGAAGAACAATATTAATTGAATGATGTAATTTTGTTTGTTTCCTTAAATAGTTTGTTTCCTAAAGTATTTGCCTATCTATTTATATGTCATTAATCTGTATCCCCAAATATTTACCAAAATCATGTTAGGAAACAGAAAGGAAATTCTTGTGTATCTCAGATAAACTCCTTTTCCCTCCCCTGAGATCACATTTGTTTTTACAGAGAGATGCTTCTGTTGTCTGGTTTGTGTTTTGCATGTTATTTTGTGATAAGTAGTCAAGTATTGAATAGTTCTTGTCTTGAAATTACCAGTGTTTCTGTGTATGGTGAACTCATGCGTTTTGCTGTCTTAAGGCTAATTATTATTAGGTATTGTTTTTACTTTTGTTGTTTAAGGAGAGTTTGGTCGGGGTTTTTGGTTGGTGGTGGTGTGTTGGGGTTTTTTTCCTTCCTGTTCATGCTTTCAGTCTTGGAAGTGTCTATGCAACATCCCAGTATTTTTGGATCGTACGGTTTGCATAGCTCCCAAATTTTTATATTGGATGTACTTCAGCTTTTTCATTTAGTACCTAAAATGGGCTGTATACAGATGACATTTACATGTGTTTCTCTGTGTTGGGAAATAAGTGTTCTGTCCTGTTTTGCTGGCTCAGGCCTCAGGGATGTTGAGGTCAACTGCAGCGTTTGTGTAAATGTTTTACTAACTTGAACTCAGTTAACTTTCAGCTCCTTGAAATTCATCCTGTGTAGTTATAGGAGCATGTTTCAGTGCTTGTATTGAACGATGATAAATTTGAATAAAACAACTCCACTGATATTTGATGTGCCTTCATGACCTTGTAATTTGCCTGATACATAGTCCATTCCTATTAGCTGACGGCGAAGGTGAAGAAGTGCAGGCACAGTGTCTCTTGTCGTGGTGCTCCGAAGGCGGTTTTCCTTAGGAACCTCTGGAGTGGAACAGCTGTTGCTTCCATCCTGCTTCAGGTGTGTGCCTAACGTGTTCATAACCAATGCTGATTATTACTGCTCCTTTTGAAAGATGGTAACTGAGCCTACTGATGGGGTTCTGTACGCTTTACCTTGCTGAACTGCTTGATTGCATTAATGAGCTTGTGCTCACATTACAATTACCCTGCTTTCTCCTTTTTGTTTGTTGTTCAGTTTCTCCACCCTGTTGTATTCTGATACCAGCTAGGACTTTTAAGTTGTTTGAGAGGAATTATTTTGAAAATATTTTTCCTTCTCAGTAACTTACCTCTTGTCTATCTCTACCCTTAATTTTTTCTTCCATACTTTTCTTTTGTTTCTGTCTTTCCAAATTATTTTTTCTGTTGCCATTTCTGTTATGCTCTGCTGATTTCTCTCTCTTGCCTCTGATTTCTTGCTCTCATCTATTTTCATTCTTTATGTGGACACTGTTTTGCTAGTGTGCTTGATTAAATGGGCTGCACCATTCATTGAAGAGGCTCAGTGTGCTTTTTTCATTCTTAATGGGGGGGAAGAAAAATAAAATCCGAAGGTGATTGGTTGTGAGTTTGTTGTTTTGTTGGGGTTTAATTTGTCCTTAGAAGTATAAAAGTGGAAAAAAAAAGGTCAGGGGAAACGTAGAAAACAGGAGGTGTGAAATGGTGGTGGATATCTGACAAGGGATATAGAAGAGAAGCTTTGTGAGGGAGTTTCATGGGAGGCTAAGGTTCTCGTAGATCTGGCAAGGAAAGTATGAGTTAATGATGGCAGTTGCTCAGATATTTTCGGATCATCTGAGATTCTGAGGCTTACATAAGTGTCACATGTGCTGTTTGTAATAGGACTCTGGAGTTTGTTCTTAAGGCAGGTGCTTGGTTTGTATTTGTAATAGTTCATTAAACAAAATCCTTACATTGCATGAGAATAAGAACACCTCTTCGAACCTGCTGGAAAGTGGCTCTCACTAATGCACCTTATGTTCTGTTAAAGCAGTGCAGCTGCTTGGATTTTCAGTAGCCCTCCTTGCTGTGATGAAGCAAACCTGGGTAATGCCAGTGTATCTTAGTAAAAATCCGTAACTACAAAACTGCCAAGATGCTTGGCACTTCTCATCAACTCTCCTGAGGCGAGGACTTTGTTACAGAACTAAGTATTTACTCCTTTCCACATAAAATGTGGATACTTCAGAAATTACTGCAGTTGGAGTTGATCTGTCACAGACACTGGCCAGGGCTGTTGTCTGATAGTGGAATTGCCGTCAGTTCTTCTCAGAGTGTGCTTCTAAGGTAGAGAGGATCAGGAATCTGTGCTTCTTTCTGCCCACATCTCTCTGCATTTGTTTGGAACAGGAGGATAAAAATAAAGGTCACAGCAGACAGGTGAGGTTACCCATCTGCAGTGGGCCGTGCACTTTGCTGGCCCTAGACATAGCAGAATGCTGGAGTGAGTTAGAGAGACCCCGAGTAATGTGACATTTTTTGCTGAGAATGGGTAAAAGTTAATCTCACTTGGGTGTAACTGGGGACAAAGGTGAAGGAGGGATATAATAAAAGTCTTACAAGGGCTGAATCTGGGATAAAAGGTAGTGGGGTATTAGTGAGCTCTTAGGGTGTGGGAGAAAGGTGTGTGGAAATAGAGGCTATAGCAGGCTCACACAGAAAGGAAAGGAGAGGGTTTAGGAATAAATATAGGATAGAGACAGCAAATAAAGATTTCAAGAGAACGAACATGGTGGGGATGGGCAGATTGCTAAAAGACAGTCAAATATTAAGAGCAAGCAGTGGGCGAGGGTCCTGGGCAGAGCTGATGAACAGACATACAAAGTAGAACATTCAGTGCTGTGGGTGGATGGATGTGTAACCAAGTGTCTGGAAAGTGATAAGGACCTGTTTGCACCTTCTGCATGCTGAGTGCTCTGTGTGTAGGTTGATACTGCATATGGTGGGACATCTGGTCACATGCTCTTTTCTGCTGTTAAAGATGCCTGTATTTTCTCCTCCTTTTTACCCAGGCACCCCATAATTTCTGTGCCCATGTCTTTTATTAGCATTTCTTAGGAAAAATACATACAAAGAGATAGGTGTTGAGGAGATGTAGTTGTATCTCGAGATCCAATACTGTGTAACACAGCTTTTGAAAGCCTCTGGCTTGTGAAACTGTTAGAAATAACTGTTGTTAGAAGCTGTGTAAGCAACCTGAGTGTTCAGGGCAACCGCTTTAGGTTTGTGAGGGTGTGTGGGTTTTGCTAGCAGGTTTTTTGTTGTTGTTGTTTGTAATTCTAAAAATAAAAAACAAACTAAAGAGACATAAAAGAAAAATAGGAAAAAATACTGAGAGGCAGAGCCCAGGTGCACTTCAGTTCAGCCTCTCTTGTGCAGCACAGGCTTTTCTCAGAGATGGCGATGCTGCTGGAAGGATATGCCTTCATTCTCTCTGTGTGCTAATCTCTCCCAGCAGCTGTTCTTAGCCTGAGATGAAATTCTCTTTGTTTGTGGCTCTGAATAACACTTGTGTTCTGCCACAGCATCTCAAGTGTGTAAATGTTAGAGTAAAGTGGTTCTGCCCAGAGTTCCCCTCTGGCGATGCTGCTTTTCAGATAATATTTCAGATAATATTTGGGCTTTTGGGAGGTTCTGGAGACTCTGAATGTTGAAAATCTGCAAGACAAATACGAGAAGGAAATAGTCTAAAAGTCAAAACTAGAAATACTGGAAAGCAAACTACTTCATCTCTCTTGGCGCTTGGGAAATGGAGAAACCTTAACTCTGAAAGAACAAATCAGTTAGATGTCGTTGTAGCACTAAGTGCAATAAAACAATTCTTTGGATGAGGTATTGGAAAGCACCTAAAGGGAGAATATATGTGTACCGAATGATTTATTTTCTTTTTTGACGGAGTTTTAAAGGAGAGAGCTCTTGGTAATTTCCATTCCTGCTTTTTTTTTTTTTTCTCTTCAGGACCCTCTGCAGCTCTGTGATTGCTGATACATGCTTGACAGCCTCAAAGGGTCCTGGCAAGATGGCATCTTCTAGACTTCCCATCCTTATAGCATTGGCATTTTCCTCTTTGCCCTTTGTTCGTTCACATTCAAACAGGGTAATGTGGTTTCAGGATTTCTTTCCACCTAATGTGTGCCCTATAAATGCCAAAGCAAACACTTTTTATGGCATCATGTTTGATGCAGGAAGCACTGGAACCCGTATTCATATTTACACCTTTGTGCAGAAGAGCCCAGGTAAGACCCCCATGTATGTTGACTTTGGTTTCAACTTCCCAAAACAGTTAGTTTGTTTTTTGCCAGCTCAGCATTTGAGGGCAGCTGAAGATTTCTACAGTTTGTCTTTCAAATGGTCCTCCTGTGGGTGTTTATTTTTTATTTGTCTCAGTGTTTTGCTGTGTAAATATCTTTTCTGTAGGTCTTTTGAGTCTCAGAGATACAATTCTGGGTATACTGGAGAATTCTGAATTTTCAAACATTTTCATCTACGCAGCTGTTTAAAAGGAATATCTTACTGAGATGAAAAGATACTTACGCTGTTTTTGTTAGGTTGCGTGTTACCTTAAATTTTAACAAAAGATACTTGAATTCTGCGTGTGTGTCACATGTTGTAGCAAATTAGAATCAGTAAATTAGAAAGTTATTAAGTACTGAAGGTCTAAGCCATTTCCAGGAGATCTGTGCTCGCATGCACCACACTCCAGTGTATCTGCTGCTCACATGGTGCAGAGGTGCCCAATTTTGGCTGCACATGCGACAGGATTGAGGAGGATGAATTGGCTTGGGTACAGTGAGCCAGCAGGTGTGCAAAGGTTGAAGGCTGGTTTCTGGGACTTAGGTGTCACGTAGTATTGATGTGTCTTTGCATGACTTCATCCATTGTTTGGAAGGGCTGGTACAAGGTCCAGTTCTGCTGGACTGAGCCTGGCTTGTAATATGTGATACTCAGGGATAGCTTCTACACCCAAGATGTTCTGGGAGCAGTGGTTAAACTTGTTTGGCTTTTCAGCCAAGTCCTTGAGCACAATCAGCTCTGTGCTGTCTTTGTGAGTTGGATGAATCACCTAAGGATAATTGGGAGTTGATTGTGTGTGTCTTAATCTGCACTAATATTTCACAATTAGCTTGGGGACAGAAAGGGAAAGAAATATTATTAAGAATAGGCATCAGTTATGCTGTTCTAATTTACTGTAGTTCATAAATGCTAAGTGAACATACTTTTAATTATAACAACATGTTATTAATAAATTGTTTGTGAACTTGGGGGATACAAAGGCAACGTTCTGCTAAATATGTTCCTGAAGTGAAGGACCAAGACTTGTTTTAAGAGGGGAATAATCGTGTTTGCAAGGGGAATCAACGATAGTCACTTTACAGGAGTTGAGGGCAACCTTTCTTTTAAAGAAAAAAGATTTGAGTTGTTGACTGTATCATGCAATGTTTTGTTTGTGCAGAAAACCTTCCAGAGTTGGAAGGGGAAATCTTTGAGTCTGTGAAGCCAGGTCTGTCTGCATATGCTGATCAGCCTGAAAAGGTAAGACTATCCTTCATTCCCTGGGAGTTGGTCTTGCTGTTAATATCGCTTGGATTCTACCAAGCAGTTCAAGTACTACTGATTGCCATTGCAAAAAGTCAAGAAGAAATGTAAAAGTTCTACTGCTGTTTCTCTAAACCTGTTCCTCTGCTTTTGTGAGTTAATTTCTACATGGTGAAATAGGAGCTGGTGTTTTACATATTTCATCATTGGAACAGTGGCTTAATTAATTGCTTAAATGTTTATATAACTAGACTATATGCCTTTGAGAATTTCGAAGACAAAGTGATTTTTGTCTCTAGCAGCATCAATGTTTATTTCCCCTATAGCTGCCCCAAATATGCATAAATGCGTATTCCGTCTCATTTACAAACAATTTTCTCAGTTCTGAAGTAAGCTGCCATTTTCCAGACCCCCTGTGCTTGACAGGAAGCTCTTTTACAAACTAAAGAAGGTGCCAGAGAAATGATAGATTAGATACACTATCTTGTGTGCTTTAGCAGCCTTGAAGTTGGGGGCTAACATAATGGAGGTTTCAGGTTTCTCATTTTGCTCAGTTGATTCCATACTACAGGAATTTGAGTGTGACACTTTATGGAAGAGTGACTTTGCATTTTTTTAAAATGTTGATAAGATCACCTATGATTTCAGTAAATATTGTTTGTTGGATAGAAGAGGAGAACTCACCCCAAAAGAAATTTCTAGGCATTTCACAGGAGAATGTTTATTGCTACTGCCAAACTGTAATTGTTAGAGCAGTGAAAATAGTTGAGAGACAGCAGTGATGTCTGTACCTTGTGTGGTAACCATTGCACAGCTGGCATTTTATTTAAAATATTTGCTATGGACACAGTTGGAACTCTTATGTTGCATTTAGTGAAATCTACAGGTACTTCGCCTTGCCTTGGTAGCCTCAATCAGTTAATTGCACCATTTAGTTTCATCATACTGCAAGACTTTTAGGTTTGTTGGGTAATCGGTTCCCTCACCTCCCTCCATCCTTTCCAAAAAATACCTTCCACAAACAACGATGCTTATCTTCCCTAAAATGTATTTATGAATACACCTTTCCTTCCAATGCAGACATTCTCTTTAACGTTCTAAGGAGGTGTCTGGCATGGTTTTTGTACTTATCTTGGGTGTGAATATCTTCTGCTATTGAATACGATTTTCACAAGTTTTGAGGGGAAACTGAGAGGCCTATTCTCTGATGGCCTGTAGGAGGAAACCGTAAGAAAAACATATTTTTCCTTTTAGGGTGCTGAAACTGTAAAAAAATTGCTGGACATGGCCATAGATGCAGTGCCACCTCATCTCTGGAAGAAGACCCCAGTAGTGTTAAAAGCCACGGCTGGACTTCGCTTGCTGTCAGAGGAGAAAGCTCAGGCTCTGCTTTCAGAGGTAGAGCTAAGTTGTTTTGGATGCACTAGTATTGTTCTCTCTGTTTCATCTTTTTTTTCATTCAGTTCCCTATTCTGTTTAGCTAAGAGAATTTCATCTATGAAAAGAGACTATAGTCCCATTATAGCATGAAACTCACAGAATGTCTTGTCTGGTCCTGAAATCCTCTCTGTTGCTGTGGTGGAAGGCATGGAGAGAGACCTACAATACTACTTTTCTTTCTTTCCTAGCCTCTACACAGACTTGTTTCATTTTCTACTGCTGCATAAAACAAAACTTTGTCACCCTCAGAGCAAAACAAGACTTTGAAGACCAAGAAATCTAAACACTATTTCTTCCCTCAGGTTAAAGAAGTCTTTGAGGAATCACCGTTTCTCGTTCCAGAGGACAGTGTTGGCATCATGGATGGATCTCACGAAGGTATGTTTTAGGAGGGGTAAAAAGTAAAAGCAAAGAGAAATGGGAAAAAGAGAGATACCTTAGGGACATGAGAGGGAAAGAGAAATGGTCCCTAAATTAAGGGGAAAAAAATAAAAGGTTTCTGGCCCTGTTTAAAACAATGCAGTCCTGCCTTTCTGAGGTGGTGTTCATTACTTGGTCACCTGTTAGGCTACAAATGCAGATACACAAAAAGATTTCACAGGTGTCAGAACAAAACTTTGTCTCAACAATAAGTATTCAGGCTGATGCAGGCTGACCAGCTGAAGCCTGCTCTTGGGAAATGGTGCTGAAAAGATTGTGTCCACCTCTGAAAGGCTACGTGACAGTATATAACAAGGTGCGAAACTTATGGGAAGTGCCTTGTAAATTCTGCAATATTGGAATTGAAAATAACCTGTTATGATTAGCTCATCAATTTTCTATGTAAAATTGGAAGGATTGTGACTATTAGAGGAGACTGAAGGATAACTGGCAAGTATTAAAAATAGATAAATAAATAATAAAATAATAATTAAAAATATTCTGTTGGGAAAAATACAGCTAGTAAAGTAGCAAGGAAGTACTGTAAAGTACAAGAAAAAGTGAAATATGTTGTATGTTTGGAGTGAACAATGATTTTGCAGTGCAGAAAAAACACTGTAACATTCTGGCTACATATCCAGACATATTACCTTGGAGAATAAGCAAGTAATAATCATCTGTATGGATGCCTGATGAAAAGAGCCATCCTGTCATGTTATGTTCAGTTAAGAACACTTCCTTATGGCAGATAAATTGCCAGTTTGGAAAGTGCTGAAGGAAATCAAGAAGAATTATCACAGCACTTAAACAGCTAATAAATGGAGGAAGATTAAAGAGCAAAATCTGTCCCCACGGGCCGAGAGAAATGGAGACGTATCATAAAGTCTTCAAATATTTGATAAGTATGGTGCAGTGCATAGTTTGTCACTAGGATTAATGAGTGAACTGTACAGTAGGGAGAACTGCTGTATTGACAGGGGGCAGGACCAATGAGGCATAACGGAACACAGGGTAGCATTCCAAGTTTATTTAAAATGCCTACCTCTTCTACTGTCACGTTTGCCTGTGTTTGGGTGAGAATCATGCCAGTGTCAAGCAAGCCACTGGAGTCAAAGGAGCTGTTTGTGTTTTACTGGTTGCTGCTCTGTCTGTAGTGTAGTTACAGAAACCTCAAGATTAAAACACAGAGCGGTGTGAATGCAGTTTTCAGATCAGGAATGGAAATGCTGGACTGCAAAAATGGGCCCAAGGATACTGTGCATTGTATCAGCTTATTACTTCTTTGTATGTTGTTTGGATAATAGATATGATTTGTGCATGCTGCAGTTGCATGGATATTACAAAGTCCTACCTATTCCAGCTCATGAGAGTTGCGTGAACCAATAACGCATCATATAATTTAATTATGAGTTTGAATTAATTTCTGAAGTCTGAGGTGGTTAGGTTAAGTTAGTAATGACTTCCAAGTAAATAAATAACATGTGGAGGGCTGGTAACAGTGGGCAGGAGGTTTTGGGAGTATTCAGTGGTGACTTTTTTTTTTCACTCTTTGCAGGTATTTTAGCCTGGATCACTGTGAACTTTTTGACAGGTAGTTAATTCTGTATAACTACTCTCTAAGCTTGAACTTGAGTCTCTTCTGGGGAGGTGATCACCCTAAGTTTCTCTGCCTTGGCCATGCTTTTCTTCCCTGCTCTGTCACCAGTGCTAAAGTAGTGGATTGTCTTGGGCAGACTGTATTCCAGAGTCTGTAGTAAGGAGGAGACATCTGAACCCCTAAGGTGCCAGAATTTTCTCAGGGCTGGAAGGCACTGGCAAGCTGGTTTCTCTAATGTGCACTGGGGAGTGGTACTGCTAATGTGTGTGAAATAAAGCCTTGCAGTGCTCTTCATCCCAGTGTGAGCTGTGCAACTACAGTGGTGTTGCAGGGCATGATGCCTTAGCACTATGGGCCCTAAGAACTTCTGGGAATGCAATCTAGTGAAAAAAAGATCTGTGCTCTAGGAGATACATGAGCAAGCAAAAATGCTGCTCTGGGTGAAGAGAAATTATAATAGGTGGTTTGGCTCTTACTGCACTTCCTCCCCTACGGCTTTTTACCAGCTTAACATTGTATAATGTTACAAAATTTGTGTACTCTCCCTGATAGTGTTCTGCAGGAGATACTTTGTCTCTTACTTTCATGCTCTAGATATCATGCTTGATACCTAGAGATTTATCTGTTTTGGCCTCTTCAGAAGAGAGATTGGAATCAAGGAAGAAAGTCTGTGAATCTTTCCATAATACCTTCTGTTTGCCTACGTGGTCTCTCTGAGGTTTTTTCTTTGGAGGGCAGCTCAGCCCTCCTGTATTGCTGTGATACAGTGATTACCTCGTGGCTGCCTGAACATCCACACAAGGTCTGCATTTTAGCATTTGAGCACTTGGGGCTGTTCTGAGCATGGTGTTGTTTGCAGGGCAGCTGTCTGGCCAGAACCAGCAAACTGTTGGGACTCTGGACTTGGGAGGAGCCTCAACCCAAATCACATTCCTGCCGAGGTTTGAGGTGAGGAGTGGTTAAAAGTACGTGGGTTGGGACTGTAAGGCCGGTGGAGAGACCTGAGCATGGCTGCATCCTCTCATAACACTTTGTCCGCAGTGGCACAAGCAGAACATCTGTGGTTTACAGAACATCTGTATTTTTGTTCCCTTTGAGATCAGCAGTTGGCTGATAGGCGCTTGTAAACAGAGGAGCCTGAATAACAAGGAAATAAAAAGAAAGGAAATGAGTAAAACCAAAAAGACACAGCTTTTGTTTTCCAGACTCAGGCTGGGAAAGCCTTATTAATGCTGATATGGCTGTGTAGTCAACAAATGTAGAACATTTCTAGGGAGTATTCTTGAATATTAGAAGAAATGTAGAGGCTGTTCTATCTTTTTTTTTCCCCCCCATTCCAGTCTGATAACAGATCTTCACTAAGTTTTGGAGGGGGGCAGTGTTGTATGGGGTAAATGTCTTTAATAATAGCGCAGTCTCTGTTTTCTTATCAATTTCTTCTAATTGCTTTTGAGAATTCCCCTCTCTGTCCCTCAGACATCTCCGCTGGATTTCTTAGTAGTTCTGTAGATCTTTAGAAACAGTTTGAACTGGGACCCAAGTCTGCAGTTTGCCTGAGAAGATTACATGAGTAATGGAAAGGCACCATAGCATTCTCTATCTTCATAATGTGATGTTGTTTATGTTGCTCTTTCTGAAGGAGTCATTTCTTTAACATTTTTTGTTTATAGAACTTGAGATCTCAAACGATGTTTGGTGACCACAAAACACATGGCTTTCACATCAGGATATTTTAATTCTGCAGTCATGTGTTATGTTGAAACATGATATGCAACCTTATCCTGTTCAGCAAAGCATCAAGTATACTCTGGGGTTGTCCTCTGTTTTGTGTTGATAACACCTGCTAAAGTGGGCACTGGATCAACAGGAAAGGGTGTTGCACATCAGGGTTTTGGAGAATAAATAGAACTGTGAAATAGGCTGAACTGCACCTTAGGATTAAAACATCCCCTTCGAGCCTTGCAGGAAAAAGCCTTGAGTGTTTGCTGCTGACCGGGACTAATGGTGTGAATTTGTAGGGCAGTGTGGAGTCAAGGTTCATGTTGCCTGCTTGTGTACTATGTCTGCTTCTCCCCTGTGTTGTCAAGTTCAAATAAATAAGCTCAGTATGTTTTAAGGGGCTTTTCTCATCTGACAGAATTAGAGGGGATACCTCCCTTTGATTTGCAGTGGGGATTTTTCCTTCCTGCAATCTGAGGCAGACACGTTTGCTCTTGTATTAGTTTTGAACAAAATACTGTAATAGTTAGAGATTCATTAATTAAATGTGACATAGAAGCCAGTAGAGAACATATAATGATAAATGCATGGAGCTGATTTTAATTCCGTGGCATTATTGCCAAAGTTAAAAGCAATTGAAAACAAATCATAATAATTATGAAATTGTCTGTCTGGTGTCTGCCTCCTTTTTGTGAAAGTAGGGCATGAAAAAAGACAACTGTTTTCCCCACACTAATTTTTTTTGAGGATCTCTCCTTTTAAAAAAGTTTTTGTGATGTAAGGTTTAGAAACAGAACTCAAAATATGGCAGAGTCTGTGTGTATGAGGCCAAGGATGTGACTGCCATTTCAGTGATAATCAATTTGAGACCCAAAACAAATTTTGATTTGTATTTGCTCAGGAGAAGCTCAACCTGAGTACTGCCACATTCCTTTCAGCTTTGAGCAGGCTTCTGTCTAGGACTCTAGAAA
Source organism: Mystacornis crossleyi (assembly GCA_013400655.1). Lineage (NCBI taxonomy): Eukaryota > Metazoa > Chordata > Aves > Passeriformes > Timaliidae > Mystacornis > Mystacornis crossleyi. Next base: position 54,215 of record VYZQ01019970.1, read on the forward strand.
AAATAACCCAGATCTGGATCGTCTTACTTGAATGGTAACTACAGGACTGTGCAGCTTCAGTTCTCTTGGAGATTGTGCTGCTTGGCCCAGAATAATAGTGTCTGATGTAAGTGCACAGAGCTGAGAAGGGATGGGAGAATGAGGCCGTAAGGAGAGACAGAAAGTGGGATTGAGAGCTTAGGGACTGGACATGAAGAAACAGTAAATGGTCGCTAAAGTGGTTCAGCCTTACAAGAGTGTGAGTTAGTCTGTCAAGAAGATAGGGCAGGGTGCCAGTGGGATGGAGGTGTGCACAGAGGGAAGACTGAGAGGGGGAAAACTGGAGGTGGTGAGACAAGAGGCTGATTTAGGTGAAGCATTCCTAAGACTGTGAGTGAGTGGTCACAGTGTTTCCTTGAGTACAGGAAAGACATTTGACATGGTGAAAATGGGGCCTTATACTTTGTGTTTTTCATTCTTCTGAGTACCTCAGCTTAGGTGCCTCGTGTGACTTGCAAAAGTTCATAGCACTTTTTAGTGCAGCTGATTTTGATGGGGACTCTACATGTAGAGTAGCATGTAAGTACTCTGGAAAAAGTTCAAGTTGCCTGAATTAGGAAGTGTTTTCATCCTGATCTGTTGTGCTTCTCTGTTATACATTGAAATAACACAAAGATGCATATAAATAAATCAGTGTTAAAAGCTGCAGATGTTACAGCAGTGGCGCCACTGCAAAACTGTTCTTAGTTTTCAAAGCAGATCAGATGAGTGTGCAGTAAACTCTGTGGGTATATCTGTGATATTACATTAACGTTGGTTATTCTTTATTGCATAATATAAATTAAAACTTTTTTTTTCTTTTACTTAACTTTTAGGAAACTCTGAAGGAAACCCCTGGGGATTTTCTTACCTCATTTGAAATGTTTAATAGCACCTACAAGCTCTATACCCACAGGTGAGGAGCAAAAGACTGCTATTTCCACTGGGGAAATCAGTCTTTTTGCAGCCCCTGAACCAACAGCCACATCATCCTGGTACCAGCAGCACAGACCATGACTTTTTTACTGCTTATCTGCGTGAAACAGTAGAAGTGGAACATGGCGTTAGCTGGCTGGAAACATTCCAGGTTTATGGTTAATGTCACTACAAGAGAATATTAGGCAGTCTGTCAAATGAAGAGAAAGCATTATGAGTCCATATTTAAGGAGAAGAATTCTTATTACTGGATTCAAGCCAAATATTCTGAAACAAGCAGAAAGGTAGATAATTGTGCCAGTAGTCAGAACTAAGCATGATCAGAGATTTGGAAAGAGGACTTCACTGAGACTTCTTCCTTAGTGAACATTACCATCTCAGTCAGTTATAGAATCTGTTTACTTGACAGCAGAGCTGGTCTAATAGTTGTCCTCTCCTACTCCTTACATTTGCTGATGTAACTGATTGCTGTAGTCATCCATACGGTCTGTTAGATCACCTAAAATAATTGGGATTGAAAAATCATCTCTTAAAAACAGAGAGAACTGGAGGTTAGTTTAACTGAATATTCTGCAGACACTTAAAATGACATTACAAAAGTGGTAAGTGGCCAAATACAGAGGTGAAAATGAAAGGGTCAACAGGCTTTTAATCTAGCTATGTCGCTGCAATGGGTGATGACATTCTCATAAGCATTGTTCACATTCTAGCTTATAATGGATGTAGCAGTTACCTGTGGAGTCAAACAGGTGAATTTCACACAAGGCCACGGTTCCCATTTAGTGGGAGGTTCTGCACTCTGCCCTAAGAGCACATAGTCTTGTGTGTGTTCCATAACAGTGGCTGCCCTATTCCTTATGCACTCAGCACATACCCTTCTTTCTCCCTTGTAAGCGTACCTAGGTGGTGCATTTTGGCTTTTCACGATCACCTTGTATAAATGCCACATCATCTCTAACCACTTCCTGCAGTTTTAGATTTCCCCATTTTACAACTCTTTATTTCTTGGGTTTGTGTCACTCTTTCGGCCCTTGGAGTTGTTCTGGCAAAGGAAACTATTTTAGAGAGGGGAGCCTTGTGGGAAACAGAAGGAAATTTGGTTTGGGTGTTCCAGGACTTAGGAAGAGGGGTATGCGTAAAGCATACTAGATGTGCAGGAATTAAGACTATAATGTCTGTCTTTGTTGTTCACAGCTATTTGGGGTTTGGACTAAAAGCTGCAAGACTGGCAACGCTTGGAGCTTTGAATATGGAAGGTATGTTCATATGATAAAACATCCAAGATTTTTGGAGATGCATAGACTTAGCCTTGTGTCAGCAGCCCATTTCCTGTGTGTCTTCACTTCTATATCTTGTGCTTTTGTATGTTTCTGATGGTATATATTTGTCTGAAAACAGCTACCACTTGTTAAGGAGTTGTCTTGTAAGACAGCTGCTTTTCCTTATTTTTGAATTCAGCCAGCAGTGACGCTTGAGTGCAAATTCCGGAAATGCACACGTGGGAACATACAAACACCATGGCCAGCCACAAACACACAGCTTTACAAGCATCCACAGAAGTCTAAACAGCATGAATAGATTCTTTTACTGAGGGCTGCTCCTTAGGCCAAACCCACTTCTTAGGCCCCTCTGGTATCTGCCTGGCCTGTGGTGTTCCCCAGGCCTGTTGTGTGCACTGCCTAGTCTAGATGGAAGCCCACAAGCACATCACACACTCTCGCTCACTGACCTGAGTGCATGCTCACATTCCTGAGTCTTTCTAATCTCTCACCCAGAGCTTGGGCCTTTTGTCTAGTCTCTGGCCAGGACCTGGGCTCTTTCTACCTTCAGGATTCTTACTTGACAGCTAGCTGGACTTGTGATAATTACTGGAATGTACTCAAATCAAAAATAGTTGGGAATAGGGATTATGGAGAAGATAGGACAGAATGCAGTGATTGATCATAGGGCTCGCTCGGAAAAGCACACGGACCAGCTGCCTGCTTTCTTGTGATTGTCTTCTCTTATAGGACCCTCTGGTTTGCCATACTTGGACTTCACTGATCCTTGATTCTTCCTTTCCAAGCCTTTGAGCCTTTCCCTAAGCATCACATAGTAAATTTTGCTGTCCCACAGTCTGCCTCAGGCATTCTGTTAGAAGTTTGCTCTTTATGTGAGACCTGTGTGTGCAGCAGTAATCATATTCTCTTCTTACCAGTTACAGTATTTCTGGTTGAACCCTTCAAAGGTACACTCAGTGGATCCTGTAGTGGCCATTGTTCTCTGCCTTAGGAGTTTTTGTCTTCATTGCTCAGTTGCTGTTTGTCTTGGTTGTCTGCTGTCATTAGGGTTCGTGTATCTGTGTACTACCTCATTTCTTGTTTTTTGTGGGGAATAGCCATTATCCAGATACCCTTGTATCATTTATCTTATTAAGAAATTACAAGCCCAGCTGCTCTTTGCAGGACAAAGTGGACACAACTTTTCCAGACTTGAGACAGGTCCTTAATTCGTAATCAGTTAATGCCACATCCATCAATTCAGATTTTTGTACTTTTGCTTAAAGACTTTAATAAAGATCTTTCAGCCTTTTCTGGTTCTGCATATTGATTGATAGCTGTGTTAAATTCTGTGCTTTCTGACTCTCCTCTGCTCTCATTCCAGTTGTGGATGGACAAATGTTCCGCAGTTCTTGTTTGCCGAAGCAGCTGGAGGCAGAGTGGCACTTCGGAGGAGTGAAATACCGGTATGGTGGCAACAAAGAAGGTAAATTGAGGAGACTTATTTCTTTTACAGTAAGTCTTACCTCCAGAATCTGAGTTTTTCCTTGTCAAATACTTCATCAGTTAATTGATGATGGTTGGGATATGAAGGATACCTGTCCAGTTGTAGAGGTTGACTTCTGAGAAATCCAAATTAAAATCTGAAGCTCTAAGAGTAGCTGACCTGTACCCTGTCCTCTGACTGTGAGCTCTTATTACAAATTATACCTTATAGGAAATGTTGAGAATTACTTGTGAAAATACGGAAGGTTTTTCTGAGGCTTTGAGCAAAGTGCAAAAATTCTGTCTGTTGTTAGGGTACAAACATTCTGGCCTACCAGTTAATCTCACTTGTGGAACTATTTCTTAATAGTCTCTAATAATAAGTCCCTAATGCTGCACAGAGAGGGTGAGTCTACTACCATCATAGACTTGAACAGATCGGGGAACGTGAGAGCTGAGTTGCAGATTTGATGTGTGTGGAGTGGGTTGGTAAAATTACAGTGTGATGGGGAGGGAAAGCAAGATTTTATCTAACAGGTGGCAGCAAATGTAAAAGATTCCACTGACCACAGAACATGTCAATGGGAGTTTTGCTTGACATTGAAGTAGTTTGTGTGGCACTTCTTTCAGACAGAGCAGTCATCTTCTCTAACCACTTCTACTTGATGGTGTTCTAGAGTCCTTGCCTGAGTGCAGATGCCATGTTGGATTACAGAAGGATATCTAAGATCTTCTGATGCTTTAATCTCTGCTTTTCATTTTTCATCCTGTTGCCACTATTTCTTCCATCTCTTGCATATGCTCTTTGGCTCACCCCATCTGTGTTTTTCCTGACAGGAGAAACAGGATTCGAGCCTTGCTACTTAGAAGTACTCAAGGTTGTCAAAGGGAAACTTCACCAACCAGATGAGATTCGTGGAAGTTCCTTCTATGCTTTCTCCTATTACTACGATCGAGCAGCTGACACCAACCTAATCGGTAAATTTGGGATAATCTACTACATGTCAACTATGTCAACCAGCATGTCAACCAGAAGGTAGACAGAGGAACCCTGGAGCTAGAGCCATGGGGAGCAGAGGAAAGGAATGTTATTGAGAAAGAGAAGATACGTAAAATGCCTCAAGGGAATGACATTTATCTGTCACTGCAGTTTGGTGTTCAGAGTTCAGCACATGAAATGTGATCAGGACTCCAGTTAGAGCTGCAGCTCTTTTTTCTGTTCTGAGCAGGTCTCACTCCTAGTGCAGCATTGCTGAGTTGCACTCTAGGGTCAACTTGCATAAAGAACTCAGATGCTATCAGGTTTATGATGATGTTTTCTCACATCTTTTTCAGATTATGAACGAGGTGGTGTTTTGGAAGTGAGAGATTTTGAAAGAAAAGCCAAAGAAGGTAATTGTCATGATTTGGGAAACTGGTTTCTCAAAAATATGAATATGTAGGCTGTACATAGTGTGAGTTTGACTGGGAAGAAAAGCAAATTTATTTAACCTTTATTTCATTTACACCTGTCATGTTACTTTTATTAGTCAAAACCTCTAACTGATGCAGAAGACAGTATTGATAGAGCAGTGAGGGGTTGGTGGCTTTACAGCTCTGTTCAGGAGGAGATAGTTCGTGTCAGTAGCAAAGAAAGTGAATTTGCTGTATCGAGCTCCTTTGGTCAAACTGCAACTCTCTGAGTTTAAGAGAGTGGTGATTTCTCTGTCACCTTAAATCCTATTTAATCTCTAACAAAATGGAGGGAGAGAGAAAAGGGGTTTTTAAGTCAGACAGCTGCTTTTGCTTTGCTTTACCTGCCCCTGTCTTTTTTTCTGAATGCTTGTTCTAGTTTTGTGCCTCCTGTGGATAAAGAGCTCCCACCTTGCCTGGCTACTGATGGCTGAAAGCAAGTTACTTCTGAACTGTGATCATTCTGAGAATTAGTAGATCTTCTTTTTTGGCAGAAGATGCTTAATTACATAGTTCAGGACTGACTTTTTTCCTAAAATAAGACCTAAATTTTAATGATTTTTCAGTTAAACTTAATCTCCCTGGAAACTTGGATGATTTTGAATAGGGGGATTGGGCTCTAAGGTTTGAGTGTGGGTTGGTTGTTATTTTTTCCCTGGATAGTGAGAGAGCTTATTTCCAAAGTCATGGCTAAGATGTTACCTAAAATTATCAAACCACTTACTTAGCTTTAGAGCATCAGGAGATCAATTCTGTGATCCTGAATTAATTCTTCTCTATCTCATTTCAATAGTAGAAGGATGCTGCTCATCTTTTCTTAGAAGGAAGTGAATCTGCTCTTGCTGCTGGTAGAACAGGGCAGTAACAGTAGGTCTAGAAAATGATGTAAATTACATTGTAATTAGTGTAAATACATTTCCCAGTCACTGTGACCCTGACTATGGAATCTTGACTTAGCTGGAGTGAGGAAGCGGTTGGTTGGGCAATAGCCTCTTCCATTTCCTTGGATATGTGTGGGTGGAAAAAATAAACTGCCATCGTAGAAGGTGGAATCCATTACTGGAGCCATCCGTGGAGAATAGATGAGGAAAACAAGTGATGCTATATTCTTGAAAAATAAGTAACCTACCAACACCGTGGTAGTTATCAGTTGAGCAGAGGTTCTTCAAAAGAGCTGTGTGGATTATGTTGTGTATTATGATGGAGTTAAGAGAAACTGGATGTACTACATGGTTTATTCTCCAACATTGTAGAACAGCTCTGTAGCATGTACCATGTGTCATATATACCCACTAACAGAAGAGGGTGGCTTGTTTTAGTAAGCTTTGGCTTGAGTTCAGTTCAAATGTACAGTGTGGATTAAAGCTCTTATTTTGTTGAGATCCCCTTTTTTTTCTTTTGTCCTTTGCTAGTCTGTGATAACATGGAGAGGTACAACTCAGCCAGTCCTTTCCTCTGCATGGATCTCACTTACATCACTGCTTTATTAAAGGAAGGTTTTGGATTTAGGGACAACACAGTCTTACAGGTGAGAAAAAACCGTTTAATCCCTATCAATCAACATGCGTTAGTTCATTTTTCTGGCTAATTATCAACTGAATCTTCCCAGATTTGTAACACGTACTTGCTGTCATTTTTGCAACATAGGAATCTAGAGAACTGTCAAGAACAACTTGTTTTTCTTCCTTTATAGTTGACAAAGAAAGTAAACAACATAGAGACAAGCTGGACTTTGGGTGCTACCTTTTACCTGCTGCAGTCTCTGGGGATGACGTATTGAACTGTGATACTGCTGTGGACTTCAGCATTTCTGAAAGGCTGAGAAAGTAAATTGCAATCTCCAGGTACGTTGTTCAGCTGGGACTGGTCACAGAGCAGAACATGGACCAAAGATACACGACTGATCTTTACCCCGGATTGGCATTGTGCCTAATGAGAGTTGCCACAATATGATTTATAACTGTGATTGCCATAAATGATCCAGAACCTGCCTTATGAAAGTCAAAGACTCCAGCAGAGAATACGCAAGGGGCTCAAAAGCAGCTTTCACCAGCAAGTTTGTTAGAAGCACAGAGTTCCTGGATGTGGTGGCAGACTACAGACACGTGACTTCCCCTACCCCCTTCTATTTAAACATACATAACTTAAGTTTGCTTGTGAGATTTTAGATACAGAAATTAAAAATAGCATCAACAGTCATTCAGAGAAAAGTGAACAACTCTGGCTGCTGCCAACCTCCGTGTTCCAAGAATCCAGCTGCTAGCTTAGCTAATACGTGGCAAGATTATTCCAGTCTTTCAAGAAGGGCCTGCTATAAGTACATTTTGGGCCTGGTTTTGGGAAAGGTGTTGGCTCAAACGTAGTAATTTACCAAGCATTTTTTTAGGCAGTAGTCATTCCCTAAACAGAATGTGTGCCTGACTGTTTCAGTTTTGCTGCCCTTTACAAGTCTGTGCAGCTACACTGTACATCTGAGTACCAGACTTGATAAATTTATTCATTTAGCATGTAGTCATAACACATAGCTGTGCTGGCACAACGAGGCAGCAGTGCCAGCTATTGAAACTCAACTGCCAGAAGAAGTGCTTGTCACATTCCACCCACAAGGAGATTGCAGTCAGATGAAATGGCTGCTCTGACAGCTCACTTCGCTGTGAGAGCCAGTTCTGTTTCTCTGCTTTCAGCAAGGCACTCCCACAGCCTTCTCCCCTCTGCTGCTGGTGCTCCTTAGGTTCTTGGGTGAACTGATTCAGGACACCAAACTGGAGGTGGTGCTCACCCAAGAGTCAAGTCTAGTGCTCTCCCAAGGGAAGCGGGCAGGGCACAGCGCAGCGCGACCTGCTGGGCCAGCGAGCTGTCCGAGCGCCACAGTCCCTTTTCTTGGAGTGAGCTCTAAGCTGTGGTTTCCCATTTGAAACCCATCCATTGCCCTAAGTCAAAACAGCTGTAGAGACTTTCTCCATCCCATGAAGTAATTGTCAGCTTGCTACTGTCTTCTCTTCCCCAAGGAATGTGTAAGGTACAGGTGAATTTACCCCATCACAACAAATAGGTATTACTCATGTGACTTAGAGAAACTTTTATCCACTGATCTCTTGTGATGAACACTTTTCTGTCGGGCAGTTGCAGTTACCTGTTTGCTCTAAAACACCTTTCCCGCTTCTATCAAACCAAAGACTGCCCTCATGCTCCCTTCTCTGCAAACTGGATTTGAAAATAATTGGTAATTCCCAGCAAGGGGAGGACGTAGTGCACTCATGTCTTTAATGGTCTTGCCAAACAGTTTTAGAGACTTAAAAGTCTGCCTTACTGTGAACATTAGTCCTTTTCCTCTAGTTAGCAGTGCAAGTTTGCCTGTGGCTGATTAAGCTACCCCTTCTCATCTCAGGTTTTACAGCACGAGGGTGCAAGGCGTGCTTTTGATTGAACAAGTTCAGTCAGCAACAAGAACCCAAGGGCTGGGGATGGAGCCATCCATACTTATCTCATCACTGACACCTTGCCATAAATTCAGGCTGCTGTTTTGAAACATGGAGAAAATGTTCATCCTACATGTGTATTCCATACCAGAATCTGTTTGAGATCCACATTGAGAAATTCCTCAATGTCACACCAAAGTTCTGTTCTCTCCTCTCTAGGAGTTTCTGTTTGAACACGAAGAAAGTAATTGTGGCCTCTTCTCAACCACAAACATTTCTTACTCCTCTTCCTAGTGTTTGGCAAAGCTTAGGATATGGTCTGGTCTGCAGAAGAAGGTGACTGCAAATGCATTTCATATTGTCTTCACTGAATATTTTGTATTCTCAGAAAACATGAAGTAGGATGTAGTGGTTACTGGCCAGGCTGTGTTATCCTGAGAATGGGCTAATTTAATAATCCAAAAGTTATCTTTCAGTCTGAGCCAGTGCTGTGACAAACTCCTCCTGCATCTCGGGGCTAAGAGCTGACAGCAGTGAGGCTATGTTTCGAACAGGAAGGGAAGGTGGGATGCTGTACCTAAGGAAGAAGCAGCAGCATTATCTGCCCCCTGAACACACACTAGCCCTGGGGAGTGCTCGAGGGCTGGGTTTTGTCTGAAGCGAGGAGGGGCTAGAAGAAGGGCACCATGCTGACGAAGATGTTTTTTCTGCATTCTTTTCCTCGGTCTCGGGTACTACAAATGCTAGGGGTGAGCACCTGCTTCCCAGTACCAAAGTTGCATTTAATCTGAATGCTCAGGGCCTTCATTTGTCAGTGGCACAATTCATTAACTGAAGCAAAACTGCTGCTGTGTATTACTGGCATGATCCTTCAGTTATGGGAGAAACAAAAACTCTGTTAAAAGGTTAATTTTTGTAAGAAATTGCAGAATTGAGCCCCTGCTGTTTACATCTGAACTACGCAAGTAGGGGGGGGGGGATCTGGACAACCCAGTCAATTCCTCACACTTCCACTAGTGCAATGAGATTATTTATTAGCTAAACTAAAGAGTAAGCAGCCTTTTAAGAGAAGAGCTCTACTTGCTGCCCTGATTTTTATCTCTTCCTTTGTAACGTCTTTTAGCCAGCCACTAACAGGAACTGCCTAATATGAGTGACTGCAGAAGCACAAGTTATGGCTTTCAGTTCAAAACTTATGTTTCATTCTTTCTGATGTTAATTGCCGATACTGGTCAACCATATGTGTAAATCTTGCCCATGGGCAGTGCTTATTTTAATTTTGTGAGTGGCAAATGTCTAATGCAAGAGGCTGGTGTTTGGAACCTAAGACAGAATATCTTGAATTGTCTATTTTAGTAATTAAAGCATTTTTAACAACATTCAAGATGTTGTGGTATAGTTCTCTTTCCCAGATATTATTGTTGCCTTGCATCTTTTCAATGGAGCCCATAAGACTAGCCAGTTCTACGAGAAACACCATTATTAATTAAAGCACCAAGAGAAAGGCAGGGAAAAGGAGGAAAGACTGAGACAGAGTTTTAAAATACATCTGCCACAATGAGTTGTCTCCTGCTACAAACTACCCCTCCTGCCAAGAACCAAGGAGTGACATTACAGCTCTAGAAATCACATCAGAAGAAACTGAAAGTAATTCAGCAGCAAAAGCTGTTAAAAATTAACCAGTAGGCAAAATTCAGCACTGTGTTTGCCAAAAGACAGACAGCTGTTTCCACCTCAGTCTTCCATTCACGAGGCCCAAATCGAAAGCACATTCTACATTTAGTTCTGTGGCTGAAGACATCGTGGTACTATGGAAAGAAACCCTAAATCCTCTTGAGGAGGGCAAATGAGACAGCTTTTGCATAAACCCGTGGATGATGTAATACACAGCTCAACCCCTCAGTTTTATTGCAAATTAAAGTAACAATTCAAAGATTCGTGTTAGTCACAGTCCTTTTAAGGGCAATGCATTCACAGGCAAGCTGCTGACAGGCAGCTTGACAACAGATCACTTGCTGGCAAAAGCCATGATTTGCTCCTAAAAGAGAAGAAAAAGAGAAGTAATTCATAAGCATGTGTTCTAGAAAGAAGCTTTAGGTACCTTCCCTTTTATATAAATGAACAACAGTTCTTGGCCAGTCTTTCTAGCCATGTGCAGAGCACCTATCCCTATGTCCTAGAAAATTAACAAAATTGTAGCATTCCTTTCCTTCCCAAGTAGCACAAAACTGATGTTACCAACAGGTTCTGTGCTCAGAAAAGAGGTCTTCATTTGTTCTTTTCTTTTAAACAGAGAAGAAGAAGAGGAAAAAAAAATTCTGAGCACTGAAGCAGCAGCATAGTCTTCCTTAATGAAGACACTGCCAGCGGCAGCTGCTCTGCCTCAGGAATGTACTGATTTTCAACTCAGGAAGTGTCTCAACTGTGACCATAACACAAAGGAAACAGGGCACCTGTGTTTAATATGAAGATGAAGAATAAATGAAAAGAAAATAATAATCCAGAAATGAGAATCTAATGTGGTGATGCTTGGGAGCTTTGAGAGCAGAGGGCTTAAGGAACCTCACAAAAATCCAGCAGCTAGGTCAGGAGGGTGAGGAGTTCAGGCAGATATGCTGCAAACAGAGGGTCTGTGTTTAAGACAGAAGCTCCTCACCACTGCCTTCCTCAGGTAATTTCCATTTTAGAGACTTGAACTTCTGCCATGAGGGAACAATTCACAAGGCAAAACAGCACAGAAACAGTAAGTGTGGGCTGCACACTGCATCTGTGAAGTCACCCAATGTCTTAGTGAAGAGGTGTCTTCATAGGGCTGTTTTTTCTGTGCATTGCTGGAATACAGTTCAAGGTTTGACACTACAGAGTATAAGACACTTAGATCCTTTATATTCCTTTGTGCTACAGGAAAAAAAACCAGTCACTACTGAGCCATCAGTTATTTAGGAACTCCTCAGGCCCATTCAGGACACAAACCCCCCAGTTTAAACAAGTAGTATTTTCCAACCAAAAATGTTTCATTTTAAACAAACTAACTAACAAAAAAATCTTTACATTTTGTGCATATTTTACAAATAGTTTTGGACAATCCCTACAGCCCTNCATAAGCATGTGTTCTAGAAAGAAGCTTTAGGTACCTTCCCTTTTATATAAATGAACAACAGTTCTTGGCCAGTCTTTCTAGCCATGTGCAGAGCACCTATCCCTATGTCCTAGAAAATTAACAAAATTGTAGCATTCCTTTCCTTCCCAAGTAGCACAAAACTGATGTTACCAACAGGTTCTGTGCTCAGAAAAGAGGTCTTCATTTGTTCTTTTCTTTTAAACAGAGAAGAAGAAGAGGAAAAAAAAATTCTGAGCACTGAAGCAGCAGCATAGTCTTCCTTAATGAAGACACTGCCAGCGGCAGCTGCTCTGCCTCAGGAATGTACTGATTTTCAACTCAGGAAGTGTCTCAACTGTGACCATAACACAAAGGAAACAGGGCACCTGTGTTTAATATGAAGATGAAGAATAAATGAAAAGAAAATAATAATCCAGAAATGAGAATCTAATGTGGTGATGCTTGGGAGCTTTGAGAGCAGAGGGCTTAAGGAACCTCACAAAAATCCAGCAGCTAGGTCAGGAGGGTGAGGAGTTCAGGCAGATATGCTGCAAACAGAGGGTCTGTGTTTAAGACAGAAGCTCCTCACCACTGCCTTCCTCAGGTAATTTCCATTTTAGAGACTTGAACTTCTGCCATGAGGGAACAATTCACAAGGCAAAACAGCACAGAAACAGTAAGTGTGGGCTGCACACTGCATCTGTGAAGTCACCCAATGTCTTAGTGAAGAGGTGTCTTCATAGGGCTGTTTTTTCTGTGCATTGCTGGAATACAGTTCAAGGTTTGACACTACAGAGTATAAGACACTTAGATCCTTTATATTCCTTTGTGCTACAGGAAAAAAAACCAGTCACTACTGAGCCATCAGTTATTTAGGAACTCCTCAGGCCCATTCAGGACACAAACCCCCCAGTTTAAACAAGTAGTATTTTCCAACCAAAAATGTTTCATTTTAAACAAACTAACTAACAAAAAAATCTTTACATTTTGTGCATATTTTACAAATAGTTTTGGACAATCCCTACAGCCCTTACTGACGTGAGATCCTTACCTTGACAGGAGGCAGGGCATTTGTTGCTTGTAATCCCCATGTCCTCAGCAACACCAGAGGAGTCAGTGTGGTGGAGTACAGCCTTTTTAGCACATCAGTAGCAGCTATCAAGGAGACATTATGCCTCTGACGTTCTGTTTCAAACTTGAGGAGGTGTTTCAAGGAGCCTGGAAGAGATAATTGAATGCTTCTATTACACTTGATGTGCCACAAACAATTGTGCATCTTATCTATAGAGCAGTTTCCTCTGGCAACTGAAAGAGAACAGAGAAATGGTCCATCTCAGTAAAGACCTCCTTCCACCAGCTAGTGCTCTTCATCTCACCACACTGTTAATTGCCATCCCGAAGAGCTTTATTTTTTTTAAAGCAGCTTTAAGATTTGTAGGATGGAAACTGCATCCAAGAACCTTAAACTGCTCCACAGCCAATGGACATCAGAACAGCTTTGCTTCAACAAAGCTTTCAAACACAAGACAGCAGCATGCTTAACCAGAGGAACTGCTTGTCCTGGTGTAGCAGCAAAGGCCTGTAAGATGCATCTCTTACTGCCACTGCATTGTCTTGGATCCTTACCCAGATCACTCCCATTGAAGGCTGCTGCACTGAGGTGATGAGCTAAACACGCAATATCACCAAAGCCCAGGTTTACTCCTTGTCCTGCAAGTGGGTGGACTCTGTGTGCTGCATCCCTGGAGCAAGAGAAGACAGAAATTTATTTCCCTTCTTGAAGAAAGCCACAGTGGCTGACAAACCCCAGAAGGGATCAGTGTAGCACTCCTCACCTCTCTGCAGAGAACCACCTTAGAGCAGCATATGCGCTTTATCCAGTACCTCCTTGCACGCTATGCTGAACTACCTGACTGCCTCTCCAGTTGTAAGAAGCAAGACAAAGGGGAGGTAACAAAAAGCAGGTCTGAAAGGAAAAATTACAAAGAGGTGACTAGCCAAAGTCCTCTCAGATCAAGCGTGGAACAGGCCTTCATGTTTTTGTAAGTGACCTGAGCACAACAGGAGCTCTGTGAATGGCACGCTGCACAAACACAAAGTGGACAGACATCATGAGTGTAAAGGAGAAGTGGGATGTCATTGAATAGAAACAAAATCGGGTTCTTCTATGAACAGACTTATCTGTGAAGCACAAAGACAGACATATTGATACAGGAGTCGCAAAGTTAGAGAAATTAAATGAAGTTTTGATATGAAATGCAAGATCGTGTACTTTATCAAGCTATAAAGCACAGAGTGCTCCCAAGCACAGAGTGGCTCACAAGTTGGAAAGATGAAAAGTGTACCACACGGAAGTGTAGCACAGCATCCAAGAATTACTAAAAGCTACCACCATACTGCAGCTGGGGCAGAGAAGAAAGTACATGATGCTACCTTAGACCTAAGAAATGAGGTATCTTCCTATTTGAATAGGTCACCATACAAATGTCTCTTGACACCCCACATGGAAGAGTTTTTGTCATTTTTGTTCAAGAAAGGTGAGTTTAAAACTCAGACTGGTGCACAGAATGGCTGGTACAATGTAAGGGGAAGTACAGATCCAGCATGAGATACCGGATTGTTTCACTGGACTGTACAAACCAGGAAAGGGAAATAATTATCTTTCAATTTACACAGGAAGCACAGATAATGGGCAGAAAGCTACTTACACAAAAGGACATGAGGGCACACAGAACAAACTGGACCTGGATAAAATCAAACTGGAACAGTATATTATTTCTAACATCTAATTTGTTGACTGGGAGATGCTATCCTCACATCATTTCTAACCACATGCCACCCACTCACCCAAGGGCTACCACTGAGGACCTTACCCGATAAGAGCCACACGGTGCTGGACGTACTCTGTCGCGTGCCCCATTCCAAGAGGGAACATGGCTCGGCTCTCTGGATCTACTTTAGCAACACTTGGGGGCAGCTGACGGACTGCAGTCCCTGAGGGCTTCAGGAGTGAAATGGCAGAACGAAACATGGCCCCAGCAGTGTCAATGAAGTCAGAATGGTTTATGTTGCTCCACTGAAACAGATAAACAAATCTTTGGAAGTTGACCCAAACTAGACCTATAGAAGAACTCAGTTGAAAAAAAAAATCTGAGTTCCAAATACTGAATTTTAACCACTTGGACAAAACTATACAGTAGAAAAAACTATCGTCACCATTTTAGGACATACAAATTTCCAACTAGGATGAGCCTACTCTTCCTACCTTTTGGAAATTTAGGTCAACGTCTGTGACTTTCAGAACTAACCTAACTCAGTCCCAAGGGGTCATCTTTTCTTTGCTAAGTGCCTTTTTAATATCATTCAGACCAGAGGAAGGAACTTCAGAATCCACCTCTCCCATTACTGTTATTTAAGCTAAAGGATTCCATTCTATTTCTTAAAGCCTCTTACCTGCCACAAGGCTGATACTCACAAAGGCAGAGTTGATGCTATCCACAAAGCTTTCCTCATCCATAGCGAGAAGTTCCGATGCATGGTCATGAGATGTAGACCAGACCAGAGAGCTGGCAGTGTCAGACAGCTAGTTTAAGAGAATGTCAAGGGTAAATATCAAGAGAAAAAGAAGCAAAAATCAACAATCAGTGTGAAGATTTCCCCACTACCCTGCCTCACACCAGTCCCTCTGACAATTACAGTTCTGGCCCAACTTGTTACAAGTGGGAAATACCAAGGATAACGTGAGACAGCAGGAGGGGAAAATGCAATAAATGAAGAGTAAAGGGCAGATGCACAAATTCTTAAGAGACAGAACCAACACAGAAAGGCATGGACAGAAATAAAGGTACTAGACTACAAAAATTTTTAAAACATTAAAAGAAGTCACCTTACCGGAAGAAGCGCAATTGGCCCGGTGGGAAGGAACCGCTGCCATGCTACATTGTTGTCTGTGGCCTACAGTGGAAAGAAGCAAGTGGACAGCAAGCCAGATCACCCTCTTAGGTTCTGCTGCTTATGAAAAGTCAGTTTAGCAGAATTTTACCTCAGATAAATGGAGAGTTGCCACCACAGCTGACTGGTCGTACTGATGTTCAATGTTCTTAATTTTAGCTTCCTTCCGGACCATAGAGTTATGACCATCTGCACCAATCTGTAAAACAAAGAGATGCAAAGCAACTTCTTCAGCAGCTCCTAGAAAGACTAGGAGCTAGTATTTCACTTTCAGCCTGCATCTATACATTGTCTGTTCATTCAGAAAAAAAAAAAAAATCCCCCAAAACCAGAAGAGGTGGCCCCTTCTGCTCTTCTCGAATTCAGCAGCATCTCCTTGCATCACGTAGAGAAAAGGCTATGCCCAGTGTCCCACACCCTCTCTGACAGGGTTAGCCACTCACCACACTAGCACTTCACGTGGGTGGAGCAGCACACATGGAATCAGAATCAAATCCACTGGAAAGGACTTGGGTTAGAGAAGACACCTTGTTAACAGAAATAAAGAGCTTAGTTACCAGCAGCTTGGTCTGAAGTCTGCGTCCATCAGCTAACTCAACTTGGACCCAAGGGCTTGTGTCACAGCTGTGGGAAGGAAGGGGCCAGGTGTACCCAGCTGCTCTGCTCCTGTAGAAAACCTCCACCCTGTCTGATGGGAACACAAAGTACCATGGTCACAGCCTGATACAGACAGGAAAAAAGGAACTATTGCTATAATGGCCACGGCCACGCATGTCTTAACAGCACCCTAGGAGCTGCCCCTGCAATTCTCAAGGCACCCCGAAAGAACAGATCGGGACAACCCCTTGTCACTACCAGGTCTGCTCTCGACAGGAGCTACAGATCTTTTAATTATCTCCAATTTTCGAGAGACTGTATTCTGGAGAACTACATATGCAAGTGCTTTCCTGCTCTGTAGCCTTTGGAAGTCAGATTTCTCCCTCCCTTCCCAATTCCAGAAGCTGCCTGTTTCTCAAGAGTTACTTGTTAGACAAATTTCTCCCTCTCAAGACTTAGTACACACAATGGAAGGTAAGTAAGTGAAAGCTATCTGCAGGAAATAAAACATTAAAGAAGTTGTCCACTACCTGCTACTGCATCTAACTGTTTTGTGAGAGCAGACATAATGACATCATTCTCCACTATGTAACCCATGTCATCTAAGTCATCTTTCTCAAAAACGATCATGGCTTCTGAACAAGCATCCCACACCTACAAAGGAAAAATAAATTACATGAAGCTATGTGATAAAGAAGTGCTGTCCATTTCAGGGACTTAACAGCAAAAAGACAGTGACCTAGAAATACAGAACTAAAGGAAACATCCTTGATTACTGTCCATTCCCAGCTACTAAAGTGCATCACATAACTAATTTCATTAAATGATTTAGCTTAAGCTTAAAAATTAGTACCAAGTCAAGTTTTTTATCCCTACTTTCCTGTTACATTAACTGACATATAACCTACAACCTTGCTGTAGGTTAACCTCAGCAGGCAGCTCAGCCCCACGCAACTGCTTCCTTACACCCTTGGACTGGGATGGGGAAGAAAACGGGAAGGGTGAAAGTACAAAACTCATGGGTTGAGGTTTAAACACAGATTAATAGGAAAAGCAAAAGCCACATGTGCAAGCAAAACAAAACAAGGAATTAATTCACTGCTTCCCAAGGGCAGGCAGGTGTTCAGTCATCTCCAGGAGAGCAGGGCCCCGTCAAGCATAATGGTTACTTGGGAAGACAAACGCCATCACTCCGAACTGGGCTTCTTTCCTTCTTCTTTTCCTCAACTTTTATTGCTGAGCAAGACACCATGTGCTATGGAGTATCAGTCAGGGTCAGCTGTCCAGCTGTGTACCCTCCCAGCTTCCTGTGCACCCCCAGCCTCTCACTGGCAGGGCAGTGTGAGAAACAGAGACGGCCTTGGCACTGGGTAAGCGCTGCTCAGCAGTAACTAAAACATCCCTGTGTTATCGATAGTTTTCAACACAAATCCAAAATGCAGCCCCATACGAGCTACTATGAAGAGAAGTATCTCTATCCCAGCCAAACCAATACACCCTTTACTGTTATTTCCTGGCTAATACCCATGCCTCAGTATCTACAGCTTCCATTAGGAACCCACCTCTCAGCCTGTAACATCCAGACCCTGAGGACAGGTATTTCTGAGCGGACTGCTACCCACAAAAAAGGGACAGGAAGGAACATAAGCACGACCTGCCCTTTACCATAGAAAGAAAAACATTCGTATCATTGATGTAAGATTTTGAGAATTCAGAACAGACAGACATGTGATGTATTTGCAGGCCTAAGTCAGGCACCTGCATTCGCCGGAATGGTTTGAGTCTCAGGCTGCAGACATGATCCCAGGCACCACAGCCTGAAAGAGAAAAAGGACACAGCCTCAGTGCTCTCACAGCTCCAGAATCACACTGTTTTACTGTTAACACAAGCCAACAGGAAAGAAACAAGAGCTCTCCATGAACCTCTGACCTAAGACAACTCTCACTGTCCCATCACTGGGTAATAAAACAGACACAGAAATGCATAGCCATTATTGGATAGAATGTTTCTTTCTCCATGAGGAATCAAGGCTCAAATATCTCTTTAAAATGACAATTAATCCTCATTAATTGAGGACTGAATTACACGACTACAAAGCACTACGCTTCTTTTGTGATAGAACAGTCCAGGTGCTGTAGAGGGCACCTTACAACCTTTCATTAGCCTAATGTTACAAGTATTTTTATAATAACAAATCAGACCAAGATACCAGAACACAGATCCCTGTCATCAAGAGAATTCTGATTTAATAACCACAACTCAGCATGTAGAGACAAAGGCAAATAATTTTATTGAGATTGGGGTGAAGGCAGCACATGGTCAAAAGGGTTTTTGTTTAAACAAAACCAGCTCAAATATAAATGTTAAAAATGCAAACAACAAAATCATACTTACTGCTTAGGAGGGTTGCTGATCCTGGGGAGATAGAACTGACCCTGTTACTGTAACTGTCTGGCACGTGATCATATTCTTTCTTAGGACCAGCCTCCAGCAAAGCAATCTTCTTATCATGGAAGTGGATATCATGCCCTAATAAAAGCAAATACAGGCTTTGTTACAATGCTCCTGCCAAAAATCTCAAAAACAAAACACCTGAGGTTTTGTAATAAGGCAGAGTAGATGGAACACTTTTACATTTACAATACAGGTTTTGACCAGGCAGGTAAATTTTTGTATTTTAAAGCTTTATGAGTACAGTCCTGTTACTGAGATGGACAACCCTTTTGCAGTTAAAGCAAGGATTACATATTTTCCTTTTATATAAAGCTTACATTTTTGTACAAATTTGTGCCATTTTTTAAATGAAAATCCATTACTGGAGCATTAACAAGTGAAATCTGCAATGTTTACTCCATGCACAGAACACATTTTCCAGAGCTTAAACATATATTCACCTTTTAGGAGATCAAAATAAAACTTCTGTGATATGTAGAAATTACATTAACGTTTTCTCTGTCCTTGCATTCTGACAATGGAATAGCACAGGCAGTTTAAACTTCCAGTTAAAGAGAACTGAAAAAAAATGAAGACTCAAAAGTGTAAAACACTGCAGCTGAGCTGGCCACGCCTGCAGCATCCCAACCACTACAGACGGAGGAGGTGCTGAGGAGAGAAGTGGTGTCCTTGCAACATCGAGAGTTTACTACTACAGCAGCCCTAAAGACAGCAGTGTCCTGGGCATATTTTCCAGATTATGCATAGTAATAACCTCATCTACTGAGAGGTCCCAAACCTGCTTGTCAGCCTTAGATATCACTGCTGGAGGGGATCCTTACGCTGTCTCAAATGTGCTCTTGTTTAACAATACAAGCAGAACATAAGTTTTCAAAGTAAACCCTTATACTTGCAAAACACTTATTGCTCAGGATCTTTGATCTTCTCTGCGCTATTTTCTTTAGGTTTCTCTCACTATTGCACCCTTCTGAATCCATGTTGCAAATAAAGAAGCAGCAGGTACCCTCAGCATCTCTAATGATACAAAGCAAGCAGAAATCCATTTTTAACTTGTTATTCCAGTGTCTAAAATACAGAGTTAGAGAATGAAACTTGTGATCACATAATAACGATTAGCGAGATGGAGCACCTCTTCTACAAGTAAAGGCTGACAGAATTGGGTTTGTTCAGCCTGGAAAAGAGATGGCTTAGGGGTGACTGAATTGTGGCCTTCCACTACCTGAAGGGAGCCCACAAAAAGGACAAAAAGGGACTGTTTACAAGATCATGTGGTGACAGGACAAGGGGGAACGGATTCAAAGTGAAGGAGAGTAAATTTAGATTAGGTTTTAGGAGGAAGTTCTTTGCTGTGAGG
>VYZQ01019970.1:102069-126872 GCA_013400655.1 Mystacornis crossleyi
ATTTACATTAATACAAGGAAAGAATTGTTTGTATTTGTCATCTCTGAAATACCTATAAAATTCTCATTTCTTTAACATATAATAAACAGCTCTGGATCATTGCAGAGTAAGTCTAGTTAGGCTACATTTCTTTTTAACACTTTAGCACTTGATACTTTACTATGGTCTAACCTTTCAAGTAAACGTTTTCCATGCTCAGCCTTTAATACTTAACTGAAAGTTGGTCTTTTCTAAATTAGAAAAAGCAATCAGAAGACTAGATACAAAGATGTCTATCATATGGCTATTCCAAACAAGCAGATGACAATCAGAGAAACAATGCTGGGATGACAAGGGGGAGAACACAGAGCCTTACCCATCCAAATCAGCTACTCCTAAAACCATCAAAGAGGATAACCAACCAACCCACCCACTAAGGGGATTAACAGAAGAAACCCTCTCCAAAATACTGCACAAAACAAGGGGGACTATTGCATAAACAGGTATAGGACTTAAACTGAGATGCATTCCCTGGGGAGGAATTTGGGACTGGACAAAAGATTTGGGGGGATTGTATAGGACTTTTTATGCGTTGTTTAAGGGAAAGGCCAAAGTAAGGAAAAGGAAAGGATCAAGATGGCTCAGGGCAGAACAAAGACAGGAAAATGGAGAGGGAAGGATAAAAGAGGCCCATTGCATATAAGTAGGAAGTTGGTAAATTCAGTTGTCTGGCACGGCCGAACTCTCACACTCCATCCTGGCTTCTTATTAAACTCCATTCTTGCCTACTTCCCGTGTGATCCTGCTCTCCAGAGGGGGTCTCTAGTGGCCCACGCCAGTTTCTAGTGTGTGCCACGTACTAATGAACTCCAAGCCAGCCTAGTTAGTAAGCGAAATGAGAAGTGTGGGGATATACCCCTGGGAAATCTATGAAGGTTTTCCTTAGGCAGCAACCCTTTAACACAGAATCAGGCACTTCGTGCTGCCCACGTTTATGAGGGTAAAGCTACAAGCACTCAGCCTGTGTTCATCTGTTTGGTGCCAGTCACATCTGTATAGTATGCGTGCATGCACATATTTTCAAACAGGTACTATTCCTCACTAGTGGCTGGATCTAATATCAGAATTAAAGAGCTGTTTCTTGATGAGCCCAGGAGGTGAGAGGTCATGCAGTCCAGCAGATCTAGCCATCCTTGACATCAGTCAGCTCTGGCAAAAATTACTTCTGGCTAACTCCGAAAAGTCTTGAGTTATAAAAAGGGAACCTGACATTTGAAAAGGAACAGGAAGTCAGAGAAATAACTTTTTCCACCCCTGAAAGTCTTCCCGTATTTTTAATCTAGTTCAGAGCAGCAAAGCATGTGCCTTGTTTACTCACTCTATCCCTTTTACAACATCTCAAGTTTTTGTCTGAGTACCAGATATAATGCTGGACTCCTCTTTGCCTCCAAGGCAGACACAGAAATGAGACACTCTTTTTTCTGTTACCAATGCCACCGCACTCCATATTAAAATATTTTGACTTAACAAAGGAAATAGTTAATAGCTGGGAGTTAGGAGATAACACAGTCCAACTTTTGCAATGAACTGAACAAATTCTGTGAACTGCACAAGCTTTTTTAAACACTGTCTCAAATCTCTCCCCATATGGATTTAAACTTCAGAAAGACAGAAAGGGGACAGTTGTAACATACCCAGACACATACTCCACATTTCAGAGAGAATGCTGCTCAAAAATCCACATGTAGGATCTATTTATTTGCCTTTAAGTTCTGTCAAACAAATTAACTCCTTTACTCACATTCTCAGGTTTTTTTTTAAACACGGAATGAAGAAATATGGAAAATAATACACCAAAAGTTAAACCTCCAGTTCCCCATCTCTAAGAAACTCCTTGACAAAGATCCTGCATTCTCCTGATTCAGCTGCTGTCTAGCAAACAACTGTATGTCGCAAACTTCCTTTATCTTTGGGATTTATAAGGAAACTGTACAAGATAGTTATTCAAAAGCTACTATCCTCATTGTGACACATTTTAGCAAGCATTCACACAGAGCGCAGATGGAATTGTCTGTGCAGTGAGATGGTTCATCAGTGTCAAAAGAAAGAGACTAAAAAATCATGATGTGCCCATTGTATATTTGTGATTAAAACCCAACAGTTACAGATAATTTGATTCTTAATCTGTAGGTTGTGATTGTCTTAGTACCTTATTTTCAGAACTACTGGCATCTAGTTCCAAATTATTCCTGTGGCACACACCAGGCTTTTGAGCCTCTCTTACATCAAGAGAAAGTCTGTTAAATCAAAGAAACTGTAAAGAAAACTTAGTAGTCTGTGCTCTGATTTATCTATGCTTATTTCCTCTCACAAAAACACTAGAAATACTGATGCTTTCTCAAACACTTTTACCTCAAAGAATTGCTGTAGGATCCCTGAAACTTTAACAGCCCTGACTGGTCTCCTCTGGCACCCCCACCCACACTCTCTCCCTAGGGCTCCTTTTCAGCTCAGCCTGGGCCAGTCATTCCCTTCCCGAGTTGTGCCGTAGGTTTACCTGTCTCAAGGCCTGTCTACTGGATGAACCTCAGATTTTTACTGCATCTCTGTCTCCAGCTCCTACTGCTCCTACTTGGACTCTGGATAGATCCTGGACCTGGTTCATTCATTTTGCCTTATCCAGGGCTGAGGGCTGTGGATTCCAGCACCTATCTCTGCCTTCCATGCTCAGGTGCTGCAGGATTGTGCCCTGGTCAGTGAGGGCACTGCCTGGGCTGGGATCACCCTTGACTCCCTGCTCTCCCTCCCTTAGGAGCAGCCTGTCATCACTGACAATTATGAAGCTACTAATAAAGTCCTGAAGTCATTCAGATGGCAACGTGCCATTTGAACTAGGCCACAGGCCAGATGGCAGTTTAAAAGGTTAGAATTGTTTCATCTTAGCGATAAGATTATCCAGAGGTCTTAGTAAGAAGATGGAACTATTTTTATGTTGTCAAAAAAATACATAGGCAATATGAGACAGTCCCTCCCCCAGGGCCACGCATTCTAATTTAGGATTTAAAAAAATTGGAGAAAGAGAAGTAAAAAGAGAGTTAGGAATAATGAGCAAGGCAATCAGAAAAAAGAAGCAGGGACTAAAAACTGTGAGCACTAAGATAGTTCTAAATTACTGGATTGTCTTTCATGTTGATGAGCCCTACTGCTGCTTACTCCACCATGAAACACCTGTTTTATGGACTTGTCTATTTTTATACAAAAAGACCTAAATGAAACTTGCCTCCTACAAGAAAGCTTTGCTTTAAACCTTCCACTTCAACATAGCAACATTAAGCCACTAGGGAAAAGCAAAATGCAGCAACCACAAACATGCTCAGAAGAAAAGAGATCCTTTTAATTTGCTTTGTAAAGTAATGACAAACTAGTACAGAGAATTATGAGAGGGCAAAAAAAGCAGAAGGAAACAAATGGACATGAATCATGCTCATTATTAAAATATGGACTAAAAAAACCCCCAACACTTCACATAAACTAAAGCAAACCAATCACCAACTCAAATAATTCAGAGAAAAGAAAAAGTTTTCATGTTCATTTTATCTTGACAGATTTTTCCTAAACTTTCCTGTTTAAAATCATCAAATACCTTTGTAAACAACTACAGCAACTGGAATGCAGGAAAGAACTCATTACAAACATTGTGTCATGATTTCTTAAGCTTCTCGTAATATGGTTTTGCAGCTGAAAGTAAATGGGAACTTATAAGGGTATCTGGTAAATGGCTATTCAGCATAGAAATCTAGGAACAGGACAGGTGATAAATTAAATGCACAGATACACAAACACTAACAAACTCTAGCAAACTGCAGATAAGAGAGAGTAAAAATACCCAGAACTCCTGGGACGCTGATGGATGGGCCAGTACAGGAATAACTTGAGTGTGACCTTGAAAAAAATTCAACCAGAAATTTTGTAAGGAATAGGAATGTTATCATGGGTTATCAGAACATATCTCATGGGCAAGAGCAAACTTCTTACGGGATACAGGGGAAATTCTGGGACTGGGTAAAATGTATTAAGATATCTTGAGTGGAGACTGTGGGACTGTGAAAAACTTATGGATAGTTAGGTGAAGGACCAAAGGCAAAGAAAGGGAGGGATCAAGGTAGATAGGAGAGAAACAACCACTGGGAACACAAAGGGGACTGGGGATAATAGGGGTTGACCACATTAGCAGGCTGCAGATTGCTGCTCTGCATCATCACTGGAGTCTATCTCATCATCTCTAATGCTTTTTGCTCCTAAATGGTTTCTGAGTACATTAATTTGATTAAATTCACTCTGGCACAGCCTGTGAGCTAGAGAAAACCGCAATCTGGAAACACAAGATCCCGGCCAGAGGCTGAATTAAAAAGCCCAGTGCCTGGAGATGAATATTGGAAGGACTCAAGGTTTGGCAAAGACTGGACGGATGCATGACCACAAGTATGCATGTCAGCCAAGAGAGGACATGTGTGAAATGCTAGCAAATTTCAAGTCTCGTTATCTGATAAGTAAGGACAGGATTAGGCCATTTGTGGCCTTTCTTTCCCATGGGAATGCCATTTGTGTTTGAGTGTGCTGGTAAAAGCCCTATCCTGCCACACAGCCATAATGCCTGTACTGTCTATGTGTGCACAGGCACATTTCTGCAGTCCAGGCCCAGGTGCACTTCTGTGTGCACCTGGGAACAGTCCAGTGGTCTCATGTCTGAAAAACCACGAAGAGAGGAACATCCTAGATGATATAGTTAGACAGATCCCATAACCAAATAACATTTGGGATCACAAACAGGCTCCAGATGGGTGGTAAATGTTCCTGAGATGGTGACTGGAGAATCCCTACACAGGGAGGAGACTGATCCAATATGGCCAAAGTGCTAGAATTTGTAACCAAAGCAGATAGGTCAACTTGGGACACCAGAATAGGAATAGTTAGGGAAACTGAATGTACAGAATATTAACAGCACACCAAAGGAACAAATAGAGGTGCAAGGTGGCTTTACTCTATAGCTAAGACATCCCTTGGAATTTGAAATAAATTTTAATATTGCAAAAGGATATACTTGACTTAAGAGATTCAAACTTTATGGGACAGATGTGAATCATACAAAGAGAATAATCCTTGGATGGCAAAGTTCAGCTGCATCTTGATATAAAGATTTTGACTTTTGCTTTGCCATATCACCTTCTTGAATACACCTTCCTTTAATTACTTCTGCTGAAATGCCACACAGCTGAAAATTCTGTAAATAATGCAGACAGTGTATATATTAAAAAATATAAAATATTTCTTGGCTGTTGTCACTAAGTTAAATAATTGTTATCCCTGCTGGTTAACAAGAAATGGTTGGACAGGATGATCTCAGTGTCTATCACCGCAAGCAATGCAGAATGCTTGTGTTACCAAGAGACTTGGATAATGTCCTTGACCAGAGGGGGGAAAAAAAAAACCCATAAGAAACAACCAAAAAGCGTTTAAAGAACTGAGAACCTCTACTAGAGTTCCTTTACAAAAAAACCCCAACAAAACAATCAAACCAGAAAAATATGATAATATGGCCACCTGGGATGTATCATCTTATGTTTGCATCCCATAGTAGATGATTCAAAAGCCAAGAAGTATCAGGCAGCTGCTTTGGCTGAAGTAGGGGTGGCTGGGAGGGCCAGGGTAAGAAGGTTCTCCAGAACCTCAGATCTATCCTCCCACTAGACAGCTGCAGAGCTAGACTAGATTCCCAGAGCAGCAGGGACCATGCCTTTAATCAAAACCATTCCTGTTCTAAATTTAACCAGTGAACCACAACAAAATAAAGAGGTCAAAAGAAAATTTAGTGGAGGGGGAGGAGAAAGGAGGGGTTAGAGCTGAAGGGTGTGCAGGGCAGAAGGCTCATTACCTAGAAACTGGGATGTCCTCCTCCCATACAGCCTCTGGGGAACTAATTAAATCACAATTGTCTCTCCTTGTGAGGCACTGAGGAGGAGAGAAAGGAAAAGCTAACATACTTCCCTTTACCCCTTTTCCAATAACTAACTCAATTTACAGAACAGAGTTGTAATTCATTTGATTGTGCTAAGAGTTACCCCAAGAGCAGAAAGCACCCTGCGCTGGACCAGTATGGTGGAGGTGACTGGAAATACTTAAAATTGTAATAAATCACCTTGAAGGCTTAAAGCATGCAAAATGCAAATCTTAGCAGTTCCCTGAGGAATGATAGTTACAGAGCTTTGGGGGCAGGGAGTCCAGAAGAAAAAGCAGATCCATCTGTCCATACAAACTGTCTCCCAGCAACTGTGTAACTTTCTGTGAAAGAAGGATTCACCTCTACTCAAGCATTAAATATTTAATGGTACGTTGGTGGCTTCTTTAGGGATAAAACCAGTAGCAAAGTAGTCTATGCAATAGAGACATAGAGCTTTGACTGTTATCATCTAGATGTCACACAAATACAGCTAGCTCTTAAAAAATACATTTCTCACACAGTAGGGTATATGAAAAAACGTCTGTGGCTATAAGAATTGTGGTGCCATGGCTCACCAGAGGATATAAAATCATGATTTACTTTGAGAGATATTTGAACTGCTATTTGGGAAAAGCATGAAAAGGGTATCAACCAGTTTCACATCAAAGGAGTAGAAAAATAGCACTAACTTAACACTCAAGTTTCATAATCAGAACTAGATAAAGAGTGTATGTATACATGAAAATAAATCCAACATCTTTAGTATAAAATAGCCTCAATCAAGATTGAGGAACATGGTTTAGAAGACAGCATCTACAGAAAGGATGCCCTCTGCAAAACCACTGTAGCTTTTATGTACCAGGCCTGTTTCTTATGGAGAATAAACAGCCAACTCTTATTGTGGACTTGCTGGGAAGGAAATGAAACTCTGTCATGAGGAAATAGGACAATTATGTAAACAAGCCTAATTAACAAATACCTTACTCAATTTGAGAAAAGACCCAGTTACAGCTCCTGTTTGAGGAACGAGGAAATGAGTATTCCAACTGTCCTGGTCCTTGGCTGTCAGAATAATCTAAGGGAATCCACCCATTCACAGACAAAAGTAACAAAGTCCTCCCATCTTATCATTCAGAACTCAGAAAAAATTTGATTGAATCTATCAGATATCAACAAGGCAAGAGAGAGGAACTCTTTGCAGATCATGCTGAGACTACTCAGGGCTGCTACAAATTTGCAGCTACTTTTCCTGAACAGTATGACTGGAAGGGCTTTGGCTGCTCTGTTAAGAAACAAAATGCCTTAACACATCACATGGGCTGTAATGAATTACCAGCATGTAATCATCATTCTTTTTAGAGTACCAGTTTAAGATACATACTGTATTGCTTATGGACTAAAAAAGAGATAGAAACAAGACTCAATAAAAACAATTCAATTAAGACTCATAAACTTCCCCAAAAGGTACTTCATAGCTGTACTGTGTCCTCTGCTCTAGGACTTTAGCTGTCTAAAGGTAAAGCTGAGAACCAGGAAAAGCAAGGACACCAAGTGATACAACTCCTGCATCTTTAAGTGGGGAAATGCACAGATAGCTAGCTAATGGCCATTCAACCTGAAAAATAAGGCAAGGAGAGGCAGCAGGTGGTGGTGTTGAATGTAACATATTGCAGACACCTGTATCTAGCACATTACAGGTAACAAAACCCAGAACTCCTCGTCAACTGATTAGTGAGCCGCCACTAAAGTGACATCTTGAAAAGCTTCAACCAGAAATTCTGACTGGTAAGAAAACAGAGCTATCATGGCTTATCAGAATGGGTCTCATACAACAGACCAAACTTACTATCCAGTATAACAAGGATGGCAGAATGTGTTAAGCTTATTATGCTATGTTTAGGGGGAGGATCAAAGGAGGAATCAAGGCAGATAAATGACAAACCAGGGTAGGGGGGAGAGAAGAGACTCCAATCACGTTTGCTGGCTCCTAGTCAGTACACTGTTGTGCCTGATCACTGCAGTCTCACCTCTCTACTTACCAGTGATATTCCTAAATATTCTACCCACAAGCGAGTCCAGTGCTAGTGAGCTTCTAGTTAACTAACAAAAGTAGGAGGCTACCACAGTCTGGAAAAAAAACAAAATTATTCCAGCCAGAAACTGGCTAAAAGGCCCTGGGTCTGGGCAGAAGGCCTGGCAGAGACATGTGAATGTGAGTATGCATGAGAGTCGAGTGATGAGGGTACAGCTACAGCCCACTGGCCAGTCGCTGTTGTTCTTGCTTTACCTGTGCATGGGATCATGTGTATGTTTTACCTGTGTTTGTGGCAGCTGTGCATGCACACATGTCCCTCCAGTTGGTGCCCAGCTGTGCAACCAGCTGAACTTGGAACAGTCCAGCAGCCTCACACCGAGCAACCAGGATCCCCTGTGTGCTGCTGCCTACTACTCCTGCCAACTGCTTAATGGAAACACGAATACTTTGAAAAACAGGACTGACTGATGCTAACAGAATCATTCAGATTGTCCAAAACCAAGTAAAGTCAATTTGGTTTGCGGAAAAGAAATAGTCAATTCGTTAATTTATTTTATTCTTGTAACAGAAAGAATGCTACAGAAGTGGAAAAAAACCAACCTGAGAACAGGCAAGAATAGTGGATGATACTTGAAAGGAGGTGAAAAAAACTTGCAATATTTTCTAATTTTTTTACCATTCAAATCAAAGCATGGAAGCATTAGAAGATGTCACTGAAAACATTTGGAAAATTAGTACATAAGCAGCAATCTACATAAGCATTCAACTCTAAATGTTGCCCATAAACGTTCCTGGGAATCAAATCCAGTTCTTAACTGCTCACCTCAGGTTTGGATTCTAACTCATCCGATAACATTGATTCAAGTGTCCAACTCCTGCAGCTGTTCTCAGCAAGGCACAGATTTGGGGGGTTTTTTTAGTTCAGAGAGAACAACACTCCCTGATTATTTTCATATTTTCCTAAGTGCAAACCAGTGTGGTGTCCTTCTGCAAGAAGCTCTGTTGCACAAATAATTAATTTAACCTAAAACAACAAAAAAGGAAATATAAAGAAAGAGGAACTGAAAAGCAAGAGCAAAGCAAAAAGAAGTGAACATGTGTTGATGTAACTGTAAAATATACTTTGAGGTACTGGTAAAACTCATTTACTGATGTTCTTGAATTTCTGTTTTCACTGAATCAACAAAACAGCCTTTAAAAATTATTTTCACAGTGTTGTTATTTACCACATTTGCTTTGTAACCACTAATTTTCAATAGAAAATTGCCTTGTTCTGGAAACTTATGGGATTAACTGCAAATCACATAAAGTATGCAAGAGATGAGGAAGCTGAATTCCCAGCCCACAGCACAGTGGAATTATCCAAATTATTGATAAAAGGGAACCATATACAAACAACCTGTCAGCAGGAAACCTCAGTTCTTCCTGTCAGTCGAGATATTTCACAGAACCAGAAATTTAATTTCTTGATGAGCCCAGATAAATAGAAAGTATTTCACAAATACCCGTGTGATATTTGTGCTAGAAGGGGAACAAGAGAACAAGCTTTTCTTGCCTACCAGGAAAACACTCTGACACTGCTGATAGGAGAAAAAAAGTGAACTACATACACTTCTTTCCCCTTCCATCACAACTACCAATCTATCGACTATATTAAAAAATAACGAGAATACTGGATCAGCTAAAAGGAGAACCTAAAAGCATTCCTCTCACACTTCTGACAGCAGCACTGCAGCACGGAGCTGCACCTGCCGGGAAGGAGCAAGACACCACACAGAGCGAGCGCAGAGTTACTCAGCCCACCGCACGCAGCGCGCCAGGGCCCGGCGACACTCCCGTGTCCCCCCACCGCCCGTGTCAGCCCGTACGGGCAGGGCGGGCCCCGAGAGACCCACGGGGACAAGAGCCAGAGCTGCCAGGCCGGCTGCCCACGCTCCGGCCGGGAGGAGCCCGGCAGAGGCCCGGGGAGGAACGGGGGCATGGCGGGGCGCCGAGGCCCGGCGGGGCAGGTGCCACCCGCCCCCGCGCGCGGGTCCGGCCGCAGCCGTGAGGGGCGGGAGAGGCGGGAGGGCCGGGCCGCCCCCTCGCGCCCCGCGGCTCGCTGGGCTCCCGCACCCCACGGGGGTCGGCGAGTCCCGCAGGAGCGACCGGACCACCCCCCCACCAGCCGCCTTACCGGCATCTCCGCCGCCCGGACGTGACGGGACCCGGCCGGAAATACCGCGCGGGCTCGGGGGGAGCGCGGGGCGGGGCGACGTTGCCGCCCGCCGCTGCCTGTTTCCATCACCCCCAAAGACAGAGTACAGCTCGGTGCTTGGGGTTTTCCCCGGTTCCGCTGGGATCGTTACCAGGCCCGCAGCCTTCAGTTGCAGCCTGATTCCTCTTCAAGTACCCTTTTTTTACATGGATTGTTACCGTACAGGTGAAGATTATGCCGACAGGTTACGGTCCCGTTCAATCTGCTAAACTCCTCTTTTCTTCCACAAAAATCTACACGGAAATCACATTATCCCAGTTTGTTACAGCACACGTGGAAACACCGGTTTCCTACTAATACTTTGTTTCTGTTTCTGCTTTGCTTTGACTTGCTGCTCTGTCCTTGCAGCTGGTGATGGAAAACTCCGGAGTTCACAGTAGCGCACTAATGACATATACCAAGTTAGTAATTCCAGAGACATACATGTCTTTGCAATGTACCTGAAAAACCAAGAACGGACTAAGTAATTTTAAAAACGTTGGGTTTAGCTCATTATCTGTAGGTGACCAGGACAGAGTACCTCAAGAAGCTGGCAGCCTCTGGTCTTGACATTAGCAGCAGAACCAGTGACCTTCAGGTCCAGTAAACTTTAACTCGGTTACAGCTAGCCTGTAGCTTTGGAGCCACATGTGACTCCTGACTCCCATGCCAGCACAGCTGCTTATGGTACACTGCTGGTGCTGGTGCTGGTGCTGATAGGCAATGAGAACCCCAGTGATATGGAAGTAACCCAATAGTGGCTGTCAAAGCTGGCAAAACCAGGTTTCCTGAGGCTCCCTTGGAGCACAGCCAAGGTGTGCTTGGAGCACTGATCCACGGGGGACTGTGCAAAAACCTGTGGTCACTTCCTGGTAAATGGCTGTCATCTCCTGCCTTGAACTACTGTGGAACGGTTTATTTTTTCCAGCCCCTCCAGGATGTGCAATATGGCTTCACTGCCTTTCAGAAAATTTGAAAATTTTGATTTGCAGCATAAAGATTCACAGCTATCTCCCTCAGCTTTAAATGTGCAGTGAGTGGCTTCGTGGAGGGAAATGCATTGGAGTCATACTGACAGCCTAGTGCTTGAGCAAAAAGACCATTGACCAGCTACCTGCTCGAGCCACCTGGTAACTCCATAAAGTCTGCAAGCAAGTTAGATGCATGTCTTTTTCTGAGGTAGTTATCCCATCAACTTGCAGGCATTGCATTCATATTAACAAAAGCCTGCACTGTGAAATCAAATTTCAGTCAAGCTGAAGCACATTTCTGTTGTGCAAGGCAGGGAAAACTGTGATTCAACACCCAGAATCAGCAGCGTTGGAGGCTGGGCTGCCTCAGTGCCATACTGGCCCTGCAAATGGATTGTATCAGGAAACCTAGAAAGTCTGGTATTTATCATGTCAGACCACTCGGCCAGAGTTGTGATGGCCTGAAGCTTTAGACAGATTCCTTCATTCAAGCCTACAAAACTGAAAGTAATAGCTCATGAGACTGAATATTTTAACACAATATTCAAAAAGCTGGAGCTGATTAAATGGCCATGCAACAGTAACAGTAAAAGACCATTTCACTGTACCATTGAGGAATATATTCAGTGCAGGTGGTTTGGTTTGCAACTGCAGTATAAGATGTGGATTGAGTGGTCTGGATGGCTGGAGTCCGAGGCAAGAGGCTGTGAACTGCCAAACCTTTGACAAGCTCAGGGACTTGTCAAAGTTGTGGCCCAGCCAGGTGACTGGACACTCAGAGACATGGCAGGAGCCAAGGACCCCCAAACGTTCCCATGCTTAGACTGTGAGGGTATAAAAACCCAGGGTTTCCTTTGTTCTGAGTCCCAGCTCAAGCTGTTATTTAGTTATTGCACCAATATTAAATTATTTTAAGGATTGGGACCACTGAGACTGTGCTATGGGAAACCTGGGGTTGAGATGGTATGGAAACCTTGTCTGACTGGGGTGGGATGGGGAGTCAGGCACCCTGCAGCTGCCCACTGGGTTTTGGTCCCAACTTAGGTGGTGAGAGTGTGACTGCCAGAGTAGCTCCTGGATGATCGGACAAGAAAGTTTTCTTAATGCAGCATGTCATGTTTCCTGATCCAATACAATCCAACAAATCTAACCATAAATGCAGAACTACTGATTTCATAAACCACTTTTTCTTGATACTACTTTGGTAATCCAAGGGAACTGAATCATAAAGCTTGATTCTATTTTACATTAAGATAGTCAGTAATCTCGGAAGTCCTTTGACTCATCATCAGCTCAACAATGGGGAATTACTGAGTAGGTATTAAAATTTGGAGACATGTAGGTGCATAAGTTCCTTTCATTTGCATCCTTCTAGGCCAGATGAGTTTGACTGCTTCAGAACTTGCATCTTGAATGCCTGGGGAATTTTGGTGTAATCTGCAGTGGGAGTAGCACAGCACTTACCTGAGTTGTTTATGCTGGTTCAAATCACTTGTGCAGGTGTGTGAAGCAGAACAGGTCCCTGATGAGAGAACTGGCTGGCTGGAATTTTCCTATAGTCTCACTTTCACAATAACATCTGCCTCTACAGGATCCTTCTCTCTAATCAAGGAGAAACGGAAGACTCATTTCCCTCATGACCAGATTCAAGAAAAAATAAGTGATACTGTTTTTTCACCCCTGCTGTGAGACAGCAAAAATAGCTAGTCATGGCGTAAAGGGACTAAAGGTGGTTTAAATTTGGTTGTTGATTAATCTGGTTATAATGTGTGCCTACTCTGTATACAAAGAGGAGTCTATACTTTATTTCTATTAGCACATCTTTTATTCTTTTGTGTGTACATTTCTGAATACTCAGACATAAAGTTGTTATAGAAACTGTGCCCATTATTCTAAGATACTGGCAGTACTCAATTTTATTTCGTTATGGTTTTTTTAGTTATAAAATTGTATGCAATCACCATCACTCAGCCTTCACAGCATCAGCACGTAACAGATTTTTAAATTCTCTCAAAACTCCATATGCACAGAAGTCACCTTTACACACCTACAGCGGATGTTGGCACGGGTGCTATAAAAGCGGGTGAGATTTAAGAAACTGAGAGCACTAAGATTTGGAGCATTTTCTCCTGTATGCCCCCAGGCTCGCACCCGGTTCTGTCACATGTCGGACTCTGCCGCGCTCCACCTTTCCTGCGTAGTCAGCGCGTTTCCCGCGGCAGCAGCAGGAATGCTGCTGAGGTAATTTTGCTGGCTCAAAGGAGTACGTGCGGTCCCATATGGGCCTCCGCGCCGCCGCCACCAGACACCCTTCCCAAGTTTTCCTAAACACCGGGTGCGCGGGGCAGGCGCGTCCGGCAGGCGCCGTCCCGCGCCTGCCCCCCGGCAGCGGCCGGCGCTCCCACTGTGGAGCCCGCAGGGAATGCGGTCCCGAGGCCGCGCCCGG
Organism: Mystacornis crossleyi; assembly: GCA_013400655.1. Taxonomy (NCBI): domain Eukaryota; kingdom Metazoa; phylum Chordata; class Aves; order Passeriformes; family Timaliidae; genus Mystacornis; species Mystacornis crossleyi. The sequence continues at coordinate 115,735 of VYZQ01019970.1, forward strand.
AGCAGGAGCCTCCGCCGCACTGCGTTGGGAGCCGCCGGAGGGGCGGGGGGCGGGGAGCGGGGGAGCCCAGCCGCCGGCACGGGGGGGTGAACGGCCAACATCCCCCGTGGGGCGGGCGCGCCGGCTCCGCCTCCCAGTCCACCGCCGGCACGTTCCATTTTCCCCGCGGGGTGAACCATCCTCCCTCCGCCGCGGCGGCTCTCGTCGCCCCACAGAAACAGGGCGCGACGCCGCCCGTGTCTTCCTTNGCTCCGCGTACAGTTTGCCGCCGACAACTACCCCGGCGGCGGCGGCGGGGCGGCGGCGGCGGCGGGCGAGGGCGCCGTGGTGGCGGGGGACGGGGAGGCGCCGCCGCCTCTGAGCCCGCGCTGGCTCGACCTGCTGAGGACTTACCTGGAGCTGGTGCTGTGCGTCCTGAGCAGCGTCCGCAACAACAGGTACCGCCGGGGGAGCGGCGGTGCCGGGCGTGGGGGCAGGCGGAGCCCCCCGAGCCGCGCAGGGCCGGGTTCCGCCGTCCCACCGGTTTCTGCGGGCGGAAGCAACGCCCGAGCCGGCCCCGGCCGGTTCGTGCTGGGGCTGCGCTTGGAGCCGTTCTCTGTGTGTGTGTATGAGCGAGTGTGTGAGTTGCGCAGAAACGGGGACGCGCCGCTTCAAACTACCAAATTTTTATTATATAGTGTAGCTTGATGAGGAATATAAACGCTCAGACGTCCAATTGGCGAGCGGCTGGTCAATACGCAAAACAAATACAGCTGCAGTAATAAAAAGTTCTCCGTCTTTCGGATGGAAGCGGGGAATGCAGCTCAAACGGAGCAAGTGAGAGTCAAAGTTTGAATTTACTGCGTAACAAGGCACCTTTCTCACTAAAAAAATATAAGCCTTACTACGGACAGACTTTAGACCTTGTGTATGCTTGGAAAAAAAAAAAAGAGAAATTAGTAAAGGGGAGTTAAAATTACAGCTCTGATGTGCTGAGTTACCGCCCCAACAAAATACCTTCACCTTCCCACCTATGAGGTCTTCCGCTGTAGAAACGCTGAGCTTTCATGCCAGCTCTCGTGTTACCTGCTAATCTGAGGTTTGAGGAAATTTTTATGTTATTTTTTCACTGGAAAAAACGGTTCACATGTAGGACTGTCTTGGCCAAATTGAATTTAAACGACAGAAATATTTTCCTGTGGTTTGTATTTAAGATGTGTTTTTTCATACACTTTGGCAGATGAGATGATTGCTCAGATTTGAGGTCTTTAACACAGAAGTACTTGGATCTCTTTACTGCGTGTGGATGTGATAGAGATAATAAGATAATAATCAGATATCCTAATATATGGCCTCTAGTCAGCACGTAAGATAGGAAAGCAAGGATATTACAGCTGGGTTATGATGATACTGGAAAGCCACGTGGATTTTAGGATAGGAAATGGTTAATATTATTTCCCCTCTGTGCGCATATAGCTTCACCTATCAAAGGAAGAAAAAATTTGCAGGTGTTTGAGGGCATCTTTAGGATGAATTAAACCTTGTGGATGGCCTTTAGAAAACTGTCTGTGACTGAGTCATGATCTTGTTACCGCCCCCTTTGATTCCAGAGGTATGAGAGAGTAGCTTGAGGCCTTCCTTGCGTCTTTATTTTGAATTGTAGCAAGAGAACTTTAAATGCAATTCCTCGTTGGTTTGAGACTGAATGCAAATGTGGTGCATGAAATCTCGCTTTCAGTTCCTGTGCTCTGTGGCTCCCAGCAGGTACTTCCTCTGGTGCAGCTGCAGTGGTTGAGAGTTACAGACCTCACTTCAGAAAACGGCTCGTTAGTCCCACCTCACCTTTATCTTAACTTATTTCTTGCCCTGTGAATCCTTGGTGTGCGAATCATGATCATCTGTCTTGTTTGGTCTTTTCTTGCCTTTCAGGAGCTTTCACTTAAGTGTTGAATCTTCGGGAAATCCAGCTAGTATTTTAAGAGGAAAAAATGTTGAAGTGATTGTGGTGATTGTCTGATCTGAGACAAGTATCATGACGTGGACTTGGAATTTTAAAAGAAATAGTATCTACCGGGAGGTGTTGCATGCGGGAGTTCTTAGAAACCTAAATTGTTTCTTTTTTTCCTCACTGAAATTCGAGGCAATCAAAATTAACTTCTATTAGAAGTTTATTAGAGAAGGCTTTTGATACACTTTTTTTTTTGAAAAATTCTCCATGGCCTTATCTGAAATCTGTACAAGGACGCTTGCCTTCTGAAGTTCATTTCACAGATTCTGTGTGCTCAGTGTGACTCAGTACTGCAGTAAAATACTATACAGAAGTAGTTGTTTCTCCAGTACCCGTCCTCTGGTAGATTAGTATAATTTTGGTGGTAAGACAGGGACGAAAAGTTACCGACTTTGATAGGATTTTGCATTGCTGTACTTTCTTGCTGTCTCTAAATCTTTTATATGCTGCTCTTTCGGTTTGACATGAGTAATGCATGGCTGGGGAACACAGGGTACCTGCTTATTACAGCAGGCTTTTTTAATGAGCATTTAAAAAATTGGGGGAAGAGGGGCATGATTTACATTAAACACTTGACTTTTTTCAGTTTTACTTTCAGAATAGACTCATTTTTTCCCTTGAACAGACTAGGTTTTTAGTTTATTTTGATGTTTGAGGTGTTTTTTTTCCTTGCAAAGTAACTACCTGTAACTGATAAGTTTTCAGGTAAAACGCTGGGGTTTAGTACTTTAAGTAGATTTTTGAGATTGAAAAGAGGTGGGAAGGAGCATTAACATATACCGAATTGCTGCTTAGTTCTTACTGTGACCACCTAATGTCTTAACCAGAGGCATTGTCACCTGCCTGATGCTTAGTTTTGTCAAAGGAGGGACTTGCAGTCCATAATTAATTAATTTCTCTACTTCTCTTTATTTATCTGTAACTCAAGGACTATTAATAATTCCTTCTTGTTTTTGCTGTATTTCACTGTACACAAGATAGCTATTGTAATTTCCAAAATAATGGAAATGGAAATTTTTAACTTCTCCAGTGGCTGAATCACTGTAAATGCATTCCTTTGGGAATTAAGTTTAGAGCAGGACAGTTTTTCATAACTCCTGTCAGCCCTTATGATAGCTTTTTGGCAGATAAGTTCAAAAAATGTTCTATCATACTTCAGAACTGAAAAGGAAGAAATCTGCCTTTGTGATGCTGTTTCTTAACTGTGTAATGTTGTTTTGGGGTTTTAAATTTATTGTTAAGCAACGCAGTAGCAACCCCCCTCCTTGCAAGAAAAATCATTTACTTTAGATGGCTGAAGATTTCCTTGAGGATTTACAATACTGCAGGACCTAAGAAAAGTAATTACTAAAAGTAATGAAATTTCTAAGTGCTCTCTTGGCTAGAGGAGAATGATGTGTGGTTTTGCTACTAAGAGCATTTTCTGTACAACATAAAATTGCTAGTTTCTAAGCAAATCTCTGTGTTAAGTCTCCAGAAAAATATTTTGGAGTGATCTGTGCTAGTTATGATGGAATTAAGGACATAGAAATTTGTCTGCAACTTGTTTTAAAGACAAATGAAAATTTTTTGACAAATATTCCTGCTGCCAGCCAGTTACCATCCAAAAATGTATATTCAAGGTCTGTCTCATATTTGAAGTAGAGCACTAGTTTTTTTGTGGGTGTCAGCATATTCCTCCCAAAATACTGCTTTAATAGCATTGGGACCTTGATGAGCTCTAAAAATCTATAATTTTTTAAATTAAAAGGTACTAAAGTAGCATTTATAGTGATCTGTAACTTTTTCACAAGCTTTTATGTTTAGGACAGCAAATGAAGCAAGTAACAAAGCATATAACTTTAAAATCTGATGTTCTACTTAGTACTAAGCAAAAGGGTATGGGGGGGTATGATTTTTCTTAAATCCTCATGATCTGAACCTTCTCAAGCTGATCTTTCAAAACCAAGTTCTAGGAGGCAGGGTGGGAGTGCAGCAAACTTTGTCTGCACTGAGGTGCATACAACAGCTAACAAGCTCCTGATGATCATTCAGTAGGAAAATCCTGTTCTTTTATGTAACTCTAAAATACCAACGTGTAGTCTCCTCTACTCCTCCTTCCTTGCTTACAGAGGAAGATAGGAAGGTAGTGACACCCCCCCCCCCCTTTTCCTCTGCAGCATGTTAAATTGTGTGGCTTGTTTGATCTTTGCTATGGAAACAAAAATGCAGATTACTATAAAACTGTGGTATCTTGGTGAAGTATGGTGTCTCTTGGAGTTGCCCAAAAGTGGTGAATCGCTCAAAACAGTAGACTGCATCTGTTTTTGATGTTTTCTAATGACCGTTTCCTATTGGTCTGAACGGCCAGCTGAAACTGGCAGAAACTAGTATAGTAATACAATATGTGCCTTACCACTTTGTTCGCCTTGAATGTAAGCAAGGACATTTTGTGCTTTTTTAAATTGGGTATTAAAAAAGACCAACCAGAACTGAAGATGGAGCCTAGTAAGAAGCTTATTATTTCTAGTGTACTTTTTGAGTGAATGAAAAATAAATGTTTTAGAAATCCCTCCAAAACACAAGTTTCCCCCCAGCTGTATGTATGGACACTACACAGGATTAAGATGCCATTATGACTTTTAGCAAAAGATGACAATTGGCTTTTAAATAATTTTATTTAAATAGCAATCACTTTACTGACTCTCTGAAATAAAGATGAGCGGTGAGCTGAATGTCACGGAGTTGTATAACACTGCAAATAGTAGCAAAAATCTAACATTGTGTTGAACTGTGATCAGATTTGTTGATGGTAATAATTGTGCTGTGAATGGAAAAATATTGGACGTTGTCATTGTCATTTCAGGCAGTGAACTTTTTCGTTTGTCTCTATACTGCATGAAATGGCAGTCCCATAGATGAAGTAAAAGTGTGTGGGGTGCTAGTAAATAATGTTCCATGGTTCCATTGGTAGTCCTCTTCATACCTGCCTACGTGCTACGGTAGCACTGGCTGGCAGTGTGAGTGGCACAAACCGTCTTGGTTTGAAAGACAGGTGTCTGCTAAGGAAGGCAGGAGCCTCCCTTGGAATGGAAAATACAACCCCCTTCCCTCCGAATTATTATAATTTTGGAATTAAGGGGCTTTCAGGCAAAGATACGGGGAATAGAAATAACAGTTCTTTTACTAAAATATATATACAGCAAAGCAATAATACAGCAACACTGGTTTAACCTGACAGTCAGGGCACGACCTGACGCCCTGCTGGGCAGGGTGGTGGTAGCATTCTGGTTAGGTGATAGCTGCAGTTCTCTTGGAAGTGGTTCTGTTGAAGTGGTGATCTTGTAGAAAAGGTCTGGTCCTCCTCGGAAAGTCCAGTGGTGGTTGTGTAGCTCTTGTCCTCTGGGAATCCAGTGGGAAAGGCTGCTGTGCCCAGCAAAACCCAGGCTGTATCCAGGTGGGAACGCTTGGCTCCTTCCCCCTGGGCGGAGCATCTCCCAATGGGATGGTGAGTCATGAGGCAAGGCCTTGATGGGCCATTAACAGGAGATAGTCCAGGAGGGAGGAGGCAGGGAACATTGCTACACCTGCTCTCAACAGCTCGAGAGGATGGTGGTAGAATACAGACTTTTGGGCACATCTTACACTGTAACCTAGGACACATCAAACCAAGACCTGCGTTTGATGTGAATATGCAGGTGATTCAAAACTATTCTGAAGATTGCATTTTGGCCTCATGGCTCTCAGAAATAAATCACTGAGATCAAAAGATAAAGGCTTAATTATAGCATTGGCTGTGAACACTGGTTTTCACACCAGGTGGAGGTTTCTACTACTTCCCTGTCATATCAGACTATCTCTGACAGCTTTTGAGGAAAAAAGAGCCCAAAATACTCTTAGTTGGTTGTGCCAGTGTTTTAGGTTTCCCTGCCAAGCTTATTCTTCAGTATGATCAGGCAATGTCTTAGTGAGATTTGTAGAATATTGATCATGTTCTAGGGCTCCATTTATTTTAGTGTATCATCAGTACAATAGTCCCGTATTTAAAATACTAAATATTAAATTGTTAGAATTTTAGACACTGTTGTAAATTCTAGGTATTTGGCTCCAGTATTTGTCAGACTTTATATGAAGCTCATGGATCTTGCTATTAAGTTGTTGTTCTCCTATAGAAAAAAGTAGCAGGTGCAACAGTGGATGGATTTCAGGCAATCAGTGTGCTGTTTTTGAATACAGGAACTTGAAGACACGTAGATTATGATTTATAGTAGATAACAATTATAGACTGCAACCCATACCTACCAAAAAATGTAAAACATATTGCATTTTCCTCAAAGCTGATTTGAAATACTAGCGTATGATTTGTAAGCCAGAATAAATAAGGATTTATGGTAACTCAGTTGTCAGCTACAGGTTAATTGGCATCTGCTGTTTAGGATTAATTTAATTTATGTGTCTATTTGTGGTGAAAATGGAGTTTCTGCCTTGTTAATTATCAATTGCAGACTAGCCCTTGCATGTTAGGAATAAATCTAATTTACAGCATATATAAATAAAAGAAATGTTGACCCAAAACTTAGTCAGCTACAAAAATAATAATGTTAATAGTAAATGCTACACAGCTACTTTAAAACTGCAGTCATATGCATACCCCTTGCTTGATCTGTTTTAGGAATAGAAAAGAGGCAAGTCAGAAAACTGTACTAGGGAAAAGAAAAGTGACTGTCTAGTGCACTGTGTCATGTCCGGCATCAACTTAGTGGTTCTTTCACTTCTTTTTAGGTATCCCTTCTGAAAGTTAAAATCATTTGTCGTGATGGGCCACTATCCCTCACTGATGGGGAATATTTGTAAAGCTTCCTCGACTTCAACAGAAATTAGACACTGATTAGGGTGTGGGGAACTTTTTCTTTTCCTGGCTGAGGTTTGTGATGCCTTGATTGAGGCAGATTTGGGCTCCCATTTGTAACCCAGCTGAGGTATGTAAGTGCTCAGACAGGGTTGTTTGTGGTTGTGACCTACTTGGGCATTAAATGCAGTGTTAAATGTTAAAAGGAATAAGTATCTGATGTTTTCATCCGTGACACTTAACACACATGTTCCAAGGATTAAAAATTGCATGAAAGCAATCCTAAGTTTTCTTCGTGGTGCTACAGGCCTGCTGAAAATACTCCTGTGCGTACTGAAAAGCAGTATTTGCTATTATAGCTGGTTTCAGCAGTTTGTGTAGTCCTCTTCCCCTTTATACTTCAGTCTCATTTTCTGTAGTTCCATATGGTCCTGTATTCCAGGACAGCAGTGGGTTTTCCAACACAGACTGTGTGTTCCATGTAATAATGGGGGTTTATTGTCTGTATTTGTCTTATCCAGAGTGATTTCTCACACCATTTTAGTTTTGTGTACAAATTCCTTTTTTCTTTTGTTGTTTCCTAGGAACCTCCAGAAGTTAAGTCTCTTTGGGGATATAAGCATTCTGCAGCAACACGGAACTATATCAAATACATACCTTGGAAAGGTTGACCCTGATGGCAAGAAGATTAAACAGTAAGTTATATTTGTAAATTATGAAATACAGTAAAATAATAAAAATAGATAATGGAGCACAGAAAATCCCGAGATACACAACTAAGGAACTTTAAGTTTTTTAACAGGATGAAAATCTAAATTCTTGTTCCTATTTGCATGAAGTAGTCTGGTTTTGTGGCTGTTGTTTTTGGGTTTTTTTGTTTTTTCCCCCCCCTCCTTTCTCAGCAGGGTGAGAATCCTGTCTTTCCTCTTTTCATTGTGTTCTAGAAACAACATTATGTTAATGCCACAAAAGGGGAGGAGGGATGAGGGATTACTACCAGCACCTCTTACTATTTCTGTACATAAAAAAATTAGAAAAGGAAGTAATCTGTTGTATTTCACGAGAGTTGAAAACACATTTGTGTTTATGTTCTCTTTCAAGTTTACTGCTACAACTTGTTTCAAATTATATCTACAAACTAGGTTATGTATTTGCAGAATTCCTGAAAGATCGCAGCTCTCAATGTGCTTGTTTAGTTCAGAGGTGTATTTTAGCTTGCCATAATTATATTACAACACAGTCCTTGAATGCTTATAATCAAAATGGTTATTTGTTCTTTGGAAAAGGTTAGATACATTATAAGCAGCTAGTGACTTCTGGAATAAATTACCTCAGAGGGAGTGATACTGACTTAACTATTTTAGCAGTACTNTTTTCCCCCCCCTCCTTTCTCAGCAGGGTGAGAATCCTGTCTTTCCTCTTTTCATTGTGTTCTAGAAACAACATTATGTTAATGCCACAAAAGGGGAGGAGGGATGAGGGATTACTACCAGCACCTCTTACTATTTCTGTACATAAAAAAATTAGAAAAGGAAGTAATCTGTTGTATTTCACGAGAGTTGAAAACACATTTGTGTTTATGTTCTCTTTCAAGTTTACTGCTACAACTTGTTTCAAATTATATCTACAAACTAGGTTATGTATTTGCAGAATTCCTGAAAGATCGCAGCTCTCAATGTGCTTGTTTAGTTCAGAGGTGTATTTTAGCTTGCCATAATTATATTACAACACAGTCCTTGAATGCTTATAATCAAAATGGTTATTTGTTCTTTGGAAAAGGTTAGATACATTATAAGCAGCTAGTGACTTCTGGAATAAATTACCTCAGAGGGAGTGATACTGACTTAACTATTTTAGCAGTACTGCTAAAACTTTCGATACAATAAAACCTGAATACCATCATTTTAATTTGTGTCAATTTAAACATCTTTCTCCCACAATCTTGGGAGTGGAATAAGTACAGCCACTGTAGATCTTTACTGTTTTTTGTTTTGAGTGATTTTTAGAACCAGTATAGATTATCAGATCAGTGTATCTACGTGAACACAGTCATCAAACTGAATATTTGGTCCTGGCCTAAATTTGCAAACCAGTGCAAATACAGCTGTGAGTCCCATACTGTGTCTTTGTCATCTGTTATGTTTAGAATGCAGAACTTGGAGCAATTTGTGATTCTGTCTATCATATGTACTGTAGTGCTGTGTGCAAGTGAAAGGCTCATTTGATAAAAGCTCCTTTATTCGATATCCTTTGTGAAAATATAAATATATAATCAAATCTTTGGAAAGGGTCTTGAAGGGAGCCATCTAAGCAGATGTTTACTCAGCTGAGTGTATGGTTAAACATTTCTTCAAGCAAGTATTCACATTTTGGAGCTATAAACCATTCTAAATTCATTATCTAACTTGATGTTAGTCTTTTAGATGAATATTGACCTTCGCACATTTTGGAATGAGCAAATAAATGCTACCTCTTTTTAGTTTAGTTCATTTTGGTGTTGGGTTTTTGTGTTTGTTTGTTGTGGTGGTTTTTTGTTTGGTTGGGTTTTTGTTTGGGGTTGGAGGACGGGGCTTGGGGGTCTTTGGGGTTTTTGCTGGGTTCTTTTTTCTTTGATTGGTTTTCTTTCTAGAATAAAACAATGTATTTGGGACCTGCTAGTCCTTGTCTAAATTAAAGGAAAGCTAACTGTGTTTTCTTCAGTTGTCTGAAGTTTGAGAACTAGTAGCAGACTTAGTTCAGAAAGTAAATCTTTATGCCTTCTTAGCTGTGTTTTTCTGCACTTGGGGTTTGCATCACTACGTTGCAAAACATGGATGCTGATAACTAACACTGAAAGGTATAAGCAACCTTTGGAGACAGTGTTATTGGTAGTTGAGGATTTTTGGAACCTGTATGGTGATAAACTTTACTAGCTGTTTCGGAAACTTCCTGCAGTTAAAGCAGTCAGGAAAGAAAAATGTTGTGTTTCCTGAAATCTGGCTTTGAGCTGGGTGTAACAGACTGTGGCTGAAATCTCAGTTATTACAGAACCTTTAGGATACTTCCTCAGGTTAAGGCTGAGGGTTGTCCTAAGGAAGAGGAGGCTTTGGAGCATGTTGTCAAAAATACACTTTTGCAGTCATCAGCATGAGTTTGTAATGCTTATTCCTTTTCTGTAAAGCATTTGTGTCCCTGGTTACTTTCTAAAATTGTCTTTACAACTCTGTCTCCTAGTGTTGGGAAGCTCAGTGTAAACAGTACATTTGCCTTGAGTTGAACAAAGGGTAGTTGTTCAAGATTTCGGCTTTCTGAAATCTGCTTCCCATGATTGATCCGTGTGGTTCAGATAGTTTTCGTTTCCAAAACAACCAGTTTAGCCTCTGTTATTAAACAAAATATTTCGATTGATAGTCTTTAATGAAACAAATGGCCTCCATATGAACTGTAGTAATATGTTTGCTTCCTGTCCAGGGCCATGGATGTGCTTCAGTCCTGGTTAGGGGACTGATTTGGGGGCTTAAGCAGTAACTCTGCCTGTCTAGTCAGGCTTTCAGTTGTCCTCTGGATGAAAACACCATTTGCAGCATTAATTCTGAAAGTACATTTTTTTGATTTTTTTTTTTTTTAAATGATTTGCTTCAGTGTAATAATTTGTAGAGTACAGGTCCGTGGTGACCATCCCGTAATTGCTGCCTACAGAGAGCAAAGGGAGCTGATGACCCTTGTTGAGACATCAGTAGGTTGCTTGGCTTTTTGGCACGTGCTGAGTTCTGCTTGTATTTTCTGTTATATGCTCAAACTTCAGTTTTATAACTGAGCTTTGAAATAACTGTGTTAAGTTAGGATAAATGTTGTAGTACATGCTAGGCAGTTGAAGTAAAATTAATATGGGAATAAAGTAGGTGTTAATTTCCAAGAATTCACTTGTCTAATTTTCTAGAACACAGTTCAGACTATTTTTGCAAACTCCAGTTAGATGCAATCTGTTTATGAAAAATAGAATGTGCATAAGAATTTGCAGGGGAGGAAAAAAACCAAACCTGCTTGGGTTTTAAAAAATTTATTTGAAATATGTTAAAATGAATGACCTCTATCTTATAGAGTGCTTTCTGTTTGGCCTTTTATAAAGCAGGTATTAAAAAAAAATTAGAAATTATTGCTGTTAAATAATCTCTATTGACGTGTTTGATCTCATACTGGCAAAGAACTGGAGAAAGTTTTCTTAGGACCTACAGATCATTAAACTAGCAGCACAAATCTAAATACTTGTATAAATACTTTGGTGCTTGCACTAAAAGGTTGATGTGCAGATTGCATTAAATCATTCTCTCTCTTTTAAAAAGT
>VYZQ01019971.1:0-18953 GCA_013400655.1 Mystacornis crossleyi
GAAGTGGATGATCTTTAAGGTCCTCGCAACCCAAACCATCCATGAGATCCATGTGACTCCATGAGATCGGAGCCGTCACAAGAGCTGACTCCAACCAAGGGGACCTGGCCCGAGGAGAACCGCCCCCCTCAGCGGGACTGGGGATCCTTAGACGGAGATCGGAGCCGCCCGAAGCACCGCGGATCACCCCTCCAGCGCACCCCCAGTTACCTCATCGCGGCACTGCTTCTGGCACATCTGGCAGTACCAGCGCAGCTTCTGCAGCCCCTTGGACTTGATACGGTTGGCGATCGCCTTGGGGCTGAGGAAATCCGACTTCCCCATGACGCCGGTCCCGTCCCAGTCCCGCTCCCGACCCGGCCCCGGCCCCCGTCCCTCCCCCTCCGGAAATGGCGGCGGCGCCCTGGAAGCGGATCCCGGCGGGGCGGCGCAGGCGCGGTGCGGGCGCGCTGACCTTCAGCGGGGCTGTGGTGGAGGCGCCGCCATGTTCGCCCGGGGCGCCGCGGTCGCGCTGGTCCAGCCGCAATGGTACCGGCACGGGCTGGGGTGGGCGTTGTTGGGACGGGGGGCCGCGCCCCGATGGCCGGGGCGGCTCTGCGGGGTGAGGGGGGCATGGCTTCCTTCGGCCGTGCGGCGCCTGAGGGCGGCGGGGTCGCGGCCCCGGGCGGCCCGTGAGGGGCTGTGGGCTCTGAGGGGTGGTGGCGGTGCCGGCACCGGGAGTTGAGGGCAGCGAGGACCCGCGGGGATGGAGGGTCCGTCCGCGGTGGGTGGGAGCGCTCGGCCGGGGTGGGTGAATGGGACAGGCAAGGGTTAAAGGACAGGTTTGTACATGGCAGGAGACCCTGCTCTGGACAGGAAATAGTGCGGCCTCCTCTGCTTCGTTTCAATGGTTTTTAGAAGCTGATTGCATTATATGAAGCTTTGTTTAAAATTATTTTTTTTATTTCTAATTTGCCCTTCTAATGCCCTCGTTTGCTCCGTGCAGTTACCCAAGGCGGTGGACAATGCATTAAATCTCTCTCTGTACTCGGCACTGCTGAGGCACCGCCTCGAGTCCTGTGGCCAGTTCGGGGCCCCTCAGTTCAGGAAGGACATTGAGGTGCTGGAGCGAGTCCCGAGAAGGGCAGGGGAACTGGGGAAGGGTCTGGAGCCCAAGTCCTCTGAAGAGCAGCTGTGGGAGCTCAGCCTGGAGAAAAGGAGGCTGGGGGTGGCCTTATCACTCTACAACTCCCTGACAGGATGGTGCAGTCAGGTGGGAGTTGGCCTCTTCTGCCAGGCAGCCAGGGACAGGACACGAGGACACAGGTGTAGGTTGGACATTAGGAGCAATTTCTTCACAGAAAGCGTGATCAGACATTAAAATGGGCAGCCCAGGGAGGTGGTGGAGTCACCGTTCCTGGAGGTGTCTAAAGAAAGAGTGGATGTAGCACTCAGTGCCATGGTTTCGTTGATAAGCTGGTCTTTGGTCATAGGTTGGACTTGATGATCTCAGAGGTCTTTTCCAACCTAATTGATTCTGTGAAATTATATAGATGAGGGAAGGATGAAGGTGTGCATACAAGCCACAGGTCAGAGTGGCTTGTCTCCGCCACAGATGGTTTTTAAGAAACAGAAAAACTTGAGTTTTCATCATTCTGAAAGGGACCTGTCCTGGGCAGGTGTTGGTTTGCTGGAGAGCTTGTGAATTATCCTAATTTATCCTGCATTCCTTTTCAGGGGCCAAGTCAGGAATATGGCAACGCTAAAAGACAGTAAGTAAAGGTTTTGTCTGCTTCTGAGAGAGGAAGAACATTGCAGGAAAACCATATGTTAAAATATAATTCTGCTTAGCCTCTTTTGGGTAAAATCATTGTGCAACATAACAATGACATTTAGGCCTGCAGTCCTAATTACATTAAACAAATGTCCTTCAGAAACAGAATTGCTTGAAGGGGTTTTGGCACTAATTTAGGTGTCATTTCATAGTTTTACTCAAATATATTTTAAAAGTTACTTTATCACGTGTGCTAAACCAGATTTTTGCTTACCTCTTAAGAATTTAGTTTCTCTTATGTTTATTTCCTTGTGCTTTCGTGCAGCATTTGAGAGGAAAAAAGGTTGACTGAATGGTTCTGGTTTGATAATGCTTCCTTAAGCCATTCCTCGTAGTTCTTATATAGGGATATTGCCTTGGAATTGTGCTTGTCTATGGGATACCTGTTTTGGTTTCTTTATCCATTAGTGTTTTTATAAATGTCATTTTACCACAATCTAAACAGAGGAGGAAATTTATTCTGTTTTCACACTATGGAGACTTTGTTCGTTTGTTTGTTTCCTCTGCTTGTCATCTGTGAAAGATTACATTATACCTCAAATGGTATATTTGTGAAAAAAGTAGACTTGGAAACAAACAGAATAGTAAATAGACTCCATGTTGGGATAAATATTAAATGAATGCTATGTCTGAAGGAAATAACATCTCTGTTGTAAAGACGAATTTCTGTTAGCCACGTTTTTACTGCTTTCTTACAGTAAATACTGAGGTCTTTTATGAGGTTTATTTGTGCACTGTTTATTTATCTTTTTTCTTTGAGGAACATGGCAAAATATTTTTGGATGGCTGTTGCTGGCGTTTTGTTGTTGAGTTTGTGTCATTATGCCCAGTACAGTCTGTGACCTTCAACTCTTAACCTTGCAGTCACCAGGCGTTTGAAGTCCATCAAGAACATCCAGAAGATCACCAAGTCCATGAAGATGGTTTCTGCAGCCAAATACGCAAGAGCTGAGAGGGAGCTGAAGCCTGCGCGGGTCTATGGAATAGGGGCTCTGTGTGAGAGAAAGTTCTTGCATTTTGTCATGTGGGAGCAGAAGAGGAGGTTTTCCCAGGCTTTTTAACCTGGCTGAGGCTTTTTAACCTTTGAGTAGTCTCTTTCCAAAAGAATTTGCACAGTGAACCTCACTGAGTGACGTCCGATCAGAGTTGTGTCTGGCTTTGAGTTGTTTCTTGCTCACATCTGGTCTGACCATGTGCAAACTGGGAACAATTGTGAGGGAGATAAAATTAATCTGGCTGAGGTCTGAAGGCCCTTTGGAACTGGCTTTAGTTAGAATAATTAAGAGTATTTTTTATGACTTACTTGCTTTTTTTGACACCCTTGAAAAACTTAATCTTTTTTTTTTCAGCTCTCTATGAGAAAGCAGAAATAAAGGCACCTGAGGACAAGAAGAAGCACCTCCTTATTGGTGTGTCCTCTGACCGAGGCCTGTGTGGTGCTATCCATACATCCATTGCTAAAACCTTGAAGAACGAGATTACCAACCTCTCAAATGCAGGGAAAGAGGTTATGGTGGTTGGAGTTGGTGACAAGATCAGAGGCCTGCTTCAAAGGTAAAAACAATGGGGCCAAAAACTCACATCACAAAAGAGTGGAGTTTTGTTTCCTGTGGTAGAAATTTCAAGACTGTTTAGAAGATTGTGTGCCATTGGGAGGAAATTGTGTATAAGGGAACTGTGCTAAATTCAAGCTCCTGTAAAAAAAAAATCTGCAAATATCCTAAAAGTGGTTTTGATCATCTCACAATTTGGGAAACTGCTGCACAGCACTATTATATTCTTGAAATAAAAGTCTGAAAGCTGGCAACTGGCGCTGTTATAAGTGTGTGTGTTGTGAAGCTATCGTAATTTAACTAAAGGCAAAGTTTCTTTGAGACCCTAATTCAATAAAATGTTTAGTTCTGAATGCTCCTAAGTTACAGTCAGTTATTCCTAATAAATCAGTCTTGCTGCCTCGTTGTACTGTAGAGCATCCACTTGGTTCTAACCCAGGTTTATTGTTGCTGCAGGACGCACGGCAACTATCTCCTGCTGACATTCAAAGAGGTGGGCCGGAGACCTCCGAGCTTCGGAGATGCTTCAGTCATTGCTTTAGAGCTGTTAAACTCTGGGTATGAATTTGATGAAGGCTCTGTCATCTACAATCGGTTCAGGTAAGGGTGAACTGAATCTTCACTGGAAAAATATTTGGTAGAATGCTTCAAAGAGCATATTGGCCCGATGAAGTTATATGAAAACTGACTGTGATTTGGCATGTTCACTTTAGTTCTTGGTCTTGTTGTGTGTGAGGAACTTCTGGGTTGTTTTTTCTAGTGGCTGTGGTTGGAACTCCTTTTTGACTTGTGTATAGTGAATGCTGTTACATTTACAGTCAGCACATCATTATATCCTTGGGGTATCTGAGATCCTTTCATCGGGGTTATCACAAAACTTTGTGGCATTAGAAAAGTTGTCTATTCTAATTTGATTTTAACCATTCAGTTTAGAGTTAGTTGAACTGAAGAGCCTATTTTGCTCTTTTTGTCAGGTCTGTCATCTCTTACAAGACCGATGAAAAGCCAATCTTCTCCTTTGAGACTGTGGCTGGCTCTGGTAAGTAGGGAGCTAGAAATCACCAGTTACATGCAGTGATAAATCACAGGAAAAGTACTCTGAAAATGGAAATATGGTATTAAAACATCTTATTATGGTGCTTGTATCCTAAGTTTAACAGATGATTTTATCTAGGCCACAATCAGTCCAAGGCTGACTTACAAAGGTGCTGTGGGGCAAGGAGGTTAAAAGGAAAGGTGGCACTAATTCTGGTTTGAGATTCTGTCCAAGCAAGAATTGTGTACTCTGCCAGTTTCAGTATTTCCAGTATGAACAACCTGAGTTGTGAATGACTTTTCACAACTCACTGAAAATACCCCATAACATTCCTGCAGCATTGGATGGGAAGGTTAAACATAATATGGCAATAATGTATTTTGTTTTGGTCTGACTTTCCTAATGTTAAATTGAATTAAAACACATAAAATAGTTAACAGAATTATAACTAGCATAGAGATTATGAAGGTACACATAATATGTGCAGGAAGTCCCTCTGGTCCTCCTTCAGTATTGAAAGAGCCCAGCCAAGTAGTCATCTCCATGTCGTTGTATTTTTCTGGAAGTGGTAAAATCTTGGGTGTCTCTAAGTCTGCTCTTTCATGTTTTGCAGAAAGCCTAAGTATCTATGATGATATTGATGCCGACGTGCTGAGAAACTACCAGGAGTTCACACTAGCAAACATTCTGTACTACTCCCTGAAAGAATCCACCACCAGTGAGCAGAGTGCCAGGATGACTGCCATGGACAATGCCAGCAAGAATGCTTGTAAGCTACTCCCTGGGTTTTTCAGGACTTCAATTGTTCAGCAGGAAAGTGCTGACCTCCCTTTGTGTAACTGTGCTTCAAAAATCAGCTATTTCCTCTTTTAATTCCATTTTGAGTCGGGTTTTTTGGGCCAATTCAATTGAGATTCTATTTCAAACGTGAACTATATTTAGTCCCTGGAAAGAGGGATTGCTGTCAAGAAACAGGCTTAGGAGTGGAGGTGAAAGAACAGATTATTTAAAAGTCACGTGAAATACTAAACTAATCTTCTAATGGCTAAATATTCTCTATGCTTCTCTCACTGGCTGCTCTGAGGATTTCCTGAATTTTTATAAAACTGTACCTACTCATTCACCAAATATAATGAGTGCAGCACAATTTAAAGGTGGGGAAACTTGAACAGTAGTTAAATACCACGTGTCATGGAGAAAATAGAGAATATAGGAGTATTCCTTGGAAGGATACTGGTGATTGTGTGAAGCTGATGTGATGTGCAGTTGTGCTGCCTGGAAGGGTAGGCATGGCTCTGATGACCAGCTTGAGAGAAAGAGGCGATACCTTCTGTGTTTAAAAATAATTGAGAAAAAAATAATTCAGAAAAATCTGCCTCCTTTTGCCACAACTTGAAGGAAATAACAATGTAGTTAATTGACAGTGAAATCTAATTTCAAAGCAAATGATGCATGCTTGTGTTATGTTACAGTAAGCTGTGTCATATGTGGTATTTACAAGTCTGCCAGCTGTTCTGCAGATGTTTAACTGACAAGCCAAATTCTCAGGTTTCTAGATTGTCTACTGGTAGTATTACCTGTAGAGAAAAAGTGTCAGGTGCACTAAGCCTCTTGATTTTTGTAGTGGTTTACAAGACACTTGGATATTCTGCCCATACAGCTTCTCTTTACCCACATTTATACGCTCATTTTGTGTTTCAACTCCAATCTTACCTTTTTCCAGCCGAGATGATTGACAAGTTGACCTTGACGTTCAACCGCACCCGTCAAGCCGTCATCACCAAGGAGCTTATTGAGATCATCTCTGGTGCTGCTGCTCTGTGAGTATTTATTGAACATGCAGTCAGAGCTGTTGCAGTCATGTGCTGCTTGTGTGCCAGGGTAATGGGCAAAGTTTGGGGTTGTACGCCCTAAAACCAGAGGGAAGGCAGTCCATGGCATGGCTCCCAAGCTTTTCAGCTTGCGCAGTTCTACTAACCAGAGCAAAGTTTGGCAGTTCTTTCTGACCAGATACAGTTAAAAAGCTGGTAAAATAGATCTTCAGCCTCAACGCATGTCCTTGCCTGGCCAGGAGAGGGTTTTCCTCCTTTTTGGCCTTTGGTGGATTTCCCCCCTCCTCCCTTTTGCGTGGACATTTCCTACTTTGCCTGGTCAAATAGCCCAGGAGCGTTAAGTGGGAGAGAGCGAATGGGGTGACTGAAATGCTTTTGGATAAATCAAGTGTTCAGAAGATGAGAGTTTGGGGGGGGTGCTTGCAAGGAGGGAATTTCCAGAGTCTATTGTTATGGAATATGTATTTTGCTGTTTGCCTGAGACTGAGGTTTTTTCGGGTGTGTGCTGCAGGTTACAAATGTGTGGGCTTGGACCACAATTTGTAACTGCACATAGCTCATGTGTATTACTGTAACAGTTAAAAATTTGTGCTCTGTATGGAAATACATGTGTTCATATCCTGTGTATTTACAGAATGCCTGGAATATATATTTTGTATTATTTTGGTGCTGTATTGTGCTCCTCACAATACCTTTGTGGTCATAAATCCGTGCAGAGTTTTGCCTGAATTTGCATGAGTTGCTTCCTAACCTGCTTGTTCTGTTTTTTCTCATAATACCATAACCAGGGATTAATCGGAAAAAGCGGTTCAGCCAAATCCAAGAGGTAAAGTTACGTCATAGAAACTGGATTGTGTTTTAAAATGAATTAACACAGAAAATCTGAAGTCAAGTGAGGAAGTCAGAATTCGGTGGTCTTGGTCGGACAGAAACGTCTTCCTAAAGAGCTCTGAAATTGCCCATTTCTAGTTTGAATGCCTGAACAAAGAGTTCTTAATTTTCAGTAATTTTAAGGAAAATATGTCCATGTATGGAGCATAAACCCACAATTTTCTGTTTTGTTTTTTTTTTCTGTACTATTGGATTCATTTGCAATTACTGTTTGAATTTTTGCATAGTGCCCTGACTTAATGCAATGACTTAAAAATGTCTGTAAGATGTACCTAAAGAGGTTTCTGTAGCAAAATGAACATCTTTAAAATTTAAAATGCAAGGAAAAATTCAAAATTTAAACTGTAAGAAAAAAAATAGATTTGATGAATAGTTTGGGGGTGGTAAGGAATATTAATGAAGTGTTCAAATTGGGGGAGATAACAGTTTAAAATAAATACATAAATAAATGAAAGGTTTTTAATTTGTTTCAATTTTCCTCGCAGGTGAAGAGGAGCTCTTCTGAGCGTATGTGGTTTAGCCTGCCTGTGTCTGTGTTAACAAGACTGTTCTGTTATCTTGTGAAGAAGTGGAAAAGCCCCAGGAATCTGTAAATTCTTACAATAAACCACCTCCATGAAACAGATCCTTTTGGTTGTCTGTGGAGCAAATGCTCTTGGAGTCTAAATATCTGGGTTGGGCTTGGTGTGCTTTGAAATTTTATTTTTTAAAAGGCTGTGCTCTACATTTTTGATTTATTTGCCATGTGAAACATGTAAGTCGATGTTTCTTTTGAAGGGTGGAGGAGATTTTCTGACTTCACCGTGTCTTGGAAAGTGAAGTGACCTGCTTTGAGAGGCACACTGTATTGTGTGCTGGAGGAGGAGACTGGAATAACCTCTTCATCACACAGTTGCGACACTGATCTCTCCTATTTGAATTTTGTATTGCTACTATTTCCAGATGTTCGCTTTGTAAAATTAACTGATCTGATTAGGTGAGGCACTGCAGAGGTTATTTAGAATGCCCACTGTTTATAGCACGGTCAGCGTGTGCATAGGAACGTGTATGTCAGAGGGCTGGGGCATCTTCTCTGGAGACACCCTGGGAGTTTTGTTCAGCCTGGAGAAGAGAAGGTTCCAGGGAGACTTTTCAGCATCTGAAGGGGCTCCAGGAGAGCTGGAAAGGGACTTTGGACAAGGGCACAGAGCAACAGGACGAGAGGCAATGGCTTTGAACTGACAGAGGGCAGGGGTAGATGGGATATTGGGAGGGAGTTCTTTACCATGAGGGTGGTGAGGCCCTGGCACAGGTTACCCAGAGAAGCTCATACTGGTCCCAGTATGGAGCCCTGAGGGGCACCACTCTCAGGACCTTGAGCTGTTGACCAGACCAGGAGCTTCAGGACTTTGTCCTGGGTCCAGGTCCTGCTCTTCAGGCTGCAGATGTGAGACGTGAATGTGACTGATTCAACAGAGCGGGCTCATGACTGATCAACAGACTACGAATAAACGAAAGCATTTATTTGCGAACTAATTAAGTTCTAATACTAGACTTCTCTTATTTGCAGTTCTGTCCTCTGTGCTCTGATTAGTTACGCACAACTACTGAGTTACAGTTTAGCTCTTTGTTTCCTGTATCTCCGCAGCCACCATTGACTCACAGCTCTGCTGCTCCTCGTTGCGCCTCCTACACCACTCAGTTACTGTAAATTTTATTTCTGGATCCCTTTTGCTACTGCAGTTCCATCCTTTCCCTACTTGTTTGTTTTTTTTTTTTTCCCCCCAATTAAACAACTCACCCAGAAACACTTTTTCCGCATTGCTGCCAATTTGCTAATGTTTGTACTGGCCAGGGAATCTTGGCCTTAAATATCATTATTTACATACCTGTCTGCTTACAGGTGATCTTGCAAGTCCACTCAAGTATTAGAAGGGGCTCTAAGTTCTCCCTGGAGCCTTCTTCGGGCTTCGCAACCCCAGCTCACTCAGCCTGTCTCCAGGGCAGAGGTATTTCAGTCCATGGGGCATATATGTGACCTCTGCTGGACTTGCTCCAGCAGCTCCATCTTCTTTCACTGCTGAGTTCCCCAGAACTGGATGCAGGACTCCAGGTGGGGTCAGAGGGCAGAGCAGAGGGGAGGAATCACTTCCCTTGACCCGCTGTCCCTATTTAATTAAGGGTCTTCACCCAGAAAGTTTCGTGCCAAGGTCCTGACAGTGAACACCTGATGGCTGCAGGTGTGATCTGCCTGAGGAGACGTTTGATCCTGCAGTGAGGGGAAACACAGCGAGGGCAAGCGCTGACATCTGCCTCCTCCATNNNGACGCGGGATTTGGGGACTCTGGGCGGCGTTTCCGCGCTCCGCGCCCCGCCCCGCTCGATGCGCTCGGCGCTGGAGCGGCGCTGCCTGGCGGGGGCGGGGCGGCGCCAAGATGGCGGCGGCGATGGCGGCGGTGGCGGGCGGTGCGTGAGAGCTCCCGCGGCCCCCCGGCCCCGGCGGGATGTGCGAGACCTACTCCCGCTGGCTGCTGCGGGTGTCGGTGGCGCAGATCTGCCAGGCCCTCGGCTGGGACTCGGTGCAGGTCTCGGCCTGCGACCTCCTCACCGACGTGCTGCAGCGGTACCTGCAGGGGTTGGGCCGGGGCTGCCACCGCTACTGCGAGCTCTGTGAGTGCGGGCTGGGGCTGGGCCGGGGGGGATGCGGCTGGACATGGTCCTGGGAGGCCCCTGTGAGTGGCCCTGCTTGAGCAGAGTCCGGACCGAGTGAGCTCTGTGAGCCCTGCCAGCCTCGGCAAGGAAGCAGCGCTGGGGGCTGCTGGGGCAGAGCAGGAGCACGGGGAGGTGGGATTTGGGCAGGGCAGGAGGGCACAAGGAAGTGGTTTGGGGCAGTGCTGGGGTCAGGGTCAGGGCAGGAGGGCTCGGGGAGGTAGGATTTTGGTAGTGCTGGGGTTTGAGCGACTGTACAGGAGAGTACGGGGAGGTGGGATTTGGGGAGGGCAGGAGGGCACAGGGAGGTGGGATTTGGGGAGGGCAGGGGTCTGGGGGACAGGGCAGGAGGGTACAGGAGGTGCGTTTGGGCAGCTCTGGGGAGGGGGTCTGGGGGGGAAGGCTGTGGGGTATCAGTGTAGAGGCGTGAGGAGGGCAGCTGGAAGCTGCTTGTCAGGCAGTGCCAGGAGCTGGGGGTGCTTGACAGGGGAGGGTCATGGAGGTGTGGTCATTTGGGCAGGGCAGGAGAGTGCGGGGAGGTGGGATTTGGGCAGTGCTGGGGTCTTTGGGTCATTGAGTGTGATGTGTGAGTTTGGGGTCAGCCCGTGGGCCAGGGCTGGGGGCTGTGGGGAAGGAGAGCCAGGCTGTGGAGCAGTGCACAGGACTGACAGTCTGGGGAGGGAAGCCGTGGGACAGCGCCGGTGCAAGGGGGTCCCGGTGCCGGGAAGGACTGTAGGGCAGTGGGTCTGGGTATGGGCAAGGAGGTGGGACTGTGGGGCTGGAGTTGGAGGAAAGGAGGCTCTATGGCTCTGAGTCTGGGGTGTGGGGACACGGGGCTGCTGTCCCACCATCTTTGGCTACAGCGTGCAGGGTGCTGGGGAGGGCGAGACACAACTACAGGAGGGGGAGAGGGCACTGTTGGCCCCATTCCTGGGCTGTTCTGGAGCTGGGAGGGGAGTGAATTCAGGGGAGAAGGGGCAGCCAGCCCCTTTTCCTGGTGGGATGTGTGCGTGGGAGGATGTGGTGCTGTGTTGTCGTGGCTCATCTCTGGGTCATCTTTTGTGTCCTGGGGGCAGTGCTGAGGGGGATGTGTGTGTAGGGTTCACTGTTGTGGCACAAGGGGAAATGCTGAGGATGGAGAGTGCAAGGTTTGGGCTTCCTCTTGCATGGGGAGGCAGAGGTGTGGCTGGGGATCTTATTGCTGAGGCTGGAGTGCTCTGGGTTGGTAATGTGTGTAGGGGGGGAGGCAGTGGTACTGTGGGTCTGGGAACGTGTGTAGGGAATGTGGGAAGGCAGAGATGCACTAACATGTTTTTTGGGAGAGGTGGAGCTTAGTGCACAGGATGTGGGAGCGTGACAGGGCTGCACATNGGGATGAGAGGGTGGTAGGGGTGTGCTGGGTCCGGGAGTGTCAGGGAAGGGTGCTGATGGGTCGGAAGTGGGGGGTAGGTGACTGTCTGGGGCAGGGGGAGACTGTCAGGGTCACTGCTGGGTCTAAACTCAGGAAATGTTGTGAAGAATCCGGAGGAAGGCTCAGGCTGTCAGTGGGGTTGGAGGGATGTGAGTCTGTGTGTGTGGGGCAGGGAGGGTGTCATGTGGCAGAGATTTGTGTGCAGAGACGTGCTGCTGGGTCTGTAAGTTTTAGGAGGGACATGAAGGGAGATCTCCATAGTGGAGGGACTTCAGGGAGCAAGGGTACCCTGGAGAGGTGGGTGTAGGCCGTGTGTGCCTCCTGTGCCAAGAGGGGCACGTTCCCCCCTTCCTTTGGCATGCTGGAGAGCTGTGGCACTGTGGGCAGCTGCTGCTCCATGTGTCCTGTACTTGCAGAGGGGAAAGTCCTGGAGACCTCCTGGGGCATAGGTCGGAGTAGATGGGTCTGGCAGGGGTTGGAGCTGGGATGGATGATTGATTGCCTGCCTGAAGTGCTGGGTAGGGAGAAGGTGACTCACTGGTGGTGGATTTGGGGCTGCTGTAGCCACCCCCAGTTCAGAGAACGTGCTGGGGCCTGCGGGAGGTTACTGGAGGGGTAACAGGGATGGCAGCATCAATGGGAACGTTTGCCAGCGCTTCTGTCCAAGCTGTGGCAACTGTGCTAATGAAGTGTCACAGCCACGGGTGAGAGGAAAACCAGAGGCAAGCTGCTGTCAGCTGGGGGAGGATTGGATGCAGCATCAAGATCCAAGGAACTGTGAGGCCTGTGTGTGTTGGATTCCTCTGCAGGGGTGCATCTGGAGAGTGTGCGGAGCTGGGAGGCACAGTGTGAGTGGCTTGGTCAGGAGAGGAGCAAGCTGTTGCAGGAGATTGTGTCCCTTCTCTGAAGAAGGGAAGAGAAGTTCTCACTGCTGCAGGGATCCCCTGTGAAGCAAAGTGATGAGCTGAGTGTACCTGGTCCTGCCTCTGCTGCATCATTTCAGGGATAATTGGGATTGTCTGACACTGCCAGTGTAACCAAGCTTAGGGGGACTTGGTACTGCAAACTGGATTTCTCAGGTTGAATAGGTTTACTTGTCCAAGCTTTCCCCAAATCTGAGAACAAGTTAGTCTAGAAATGGGACTGTGCAGTGTTAACCTGTATCTCTGAGCAGCACAAGTGCAGCTGCTGCAGCTCTGAAGTTTGTATTCTCATCCACACAGAAATGATCTTTAAAGCAATTAAGGAGACAGCAGAGAGGGTTTGGGAGGATGGAGTTATGGGGTGAAAAAGAAGCTCCCCTGGGCTTGGTCAGAGCTGTCCTTTGATAGGGTTACTACAAATGTTTGGGAAGATGCTTGTGCTGCAGCGTTTGTATGGCTGGGAGGAAGAAACACAGAGATGATGCAAATAAAACTTTTTCCTTTTGGTGCTGTGGATTGGAAGTTTGTCGAGCTCGGTTATCCCTCTCTTGCTTTGGGTTAGCTTACTGAAAGTGGGGAAAGGCATTTTTCCCCTCTAGGAATGGGGAAGGAAGTACCACAAGTACCAACATCTTTTTGTTTGCTGTTTTTTTGTTGTTGAGGTTTTTTTTGAGGAGACTGGGAATACGCTGTTTTCATGCCAGTGATGTGGTATTTTTTGTATTACCTTTCTTAAAATAATCCCTGTATTTCTTTCTTTAAAAAGGTTTGTAAAACCACATCTTAATACTGAGCTGACATCTCCCTGCGATTTCAGAATTGTTTCCTTTTGCTCCTAAAATAAGTTACTGTACAAACCCAGCTCTGGATGAATGAGTTGAATTCTGCCATGGTTTTGCATAAGTAGAATTAATTAAATTCCAATTGTAGCATCTTTATTGTCAGGGCGTTATCTCGGAGTCAAACCAGTGGGGTTTGAGTTAGCAGGGCTGTCAGCTGAGGGACATAATCTTTGTGTTCCAAACTGAATGGATTTACTCTGACGTAGTTGAGACAGCGTGGTATCGCTGTGAAAAGCCTGTCATCGCTGCTCACATGTTCTCTCACTTGCAGAAGGAAATGATGCCTCTCCCAGCTGGGTTAGATCTTTGTTCCAGCTGTTACATCCCATTAGGAGAGATACATTCAAGGTTTTCATTACTTTTCTGCCGTTGTTTCTTTGCATTTGCAGTAGCTGTAGTTGATGGGAGCTTCTGTGGCTGCAAAGAGAAGGCAAAAGGATTTGCAAAGCGGGTTTGAGATGTGTTTGATGCCGTGAAATGCTTCTGAATGCTGTGTTGGGGGTGGAGGAGAGGCTGAACTTACAGGGAGAAAATCAGGGTTTTCCTCTTAAAGTACACCATATTATGCTGCTCAAATTTGTGGAAAGCTTGTCAGAGGAGCACTATTCAATATGCTGTGCGCTGTTTTATCCTAAAATTTAAATTAAATATTTGAAAACCAGTGTTGGAGTATGTAATTGGGGTATTGGGGTACAAAAGAAACTGGTGTAGTGTGGTTTCTGAGAGCAGAGTCCTGCATTGGTTTTAAGCAGAGGTGAAAAGGGAGAAGCTCCCTGTTAGGTGCCACTTTGTTCTGCACTCCTGTTTCACTTGGTTTCATAGAGGGGTGGCAGAGCTGGTGCTTTGGGTTATCTGCTCTGGATTGTCCAGGTTGGGTTTCTTTATACTGGGGAGCTGTCCATGGGGACAGATCAGAATCTTTGTTTGCCATGAATTTAGCTAATGTAGCTTGGCAGTGGGGTGGTGGGTTGTAGACGTGCAGAATATGTCATGTTTTACCTCTTAGCACATCCAGTGAGGGAGTTCAGTTTCCAGTATATTTATGTGGGTGGTGCAGTTCATGGGCGGGATGAGGAGGGGAGTTGTGGCCATGCCCCCCCCAAAATCTCATTTTTCTGTTACATTGCTCTAAAAACCAGTCAAATAGAAGCTACTTAGCTTCTATCACTGAGGGCACCTGGGCATATTTCAACAGGACAAATTTAGATTATCTACTGCTAAAACAGGAAGTGGTGTAATAAACTGGATAATTAACTTTTTGAATCTAGAGGTGGATTTTACAATACTCCTTTCTTCAATTTTGAGTGCTGAGCATATCCTTGGATCTACTGTGCTTTTGTATTTTTTTTCCCTCCTGAAATTTGCTGACAGTTAGAAAATACGGTTTAAAAGTTGGTCGTTAGTTTCATATTGTCTACTTTTTTGAAGATTATTCCTATGCAAACATAGAATTGTAGAATATCTCAAGTTGGAAGGGACCCATATGGATCACTGAGTCCAATTCCCTGCTCCTTGAAGGACTAAATACTAATTATATATACATATAAAAAGTATTAATGACTTATATTGAAATTGGTGTTATTAACTGTGCTTTTATGAAAAGGCAGGTTCCGATCTGGTGAGCACAATATTATAACTGGAAGGAAAAGTTGCCGATATTGCAAAATGTTTTCCTAGGCAGAACTGGCTCCAAAACTGCTCCAGTGTCTGCACAGTCTCTCCTGTAAACTTCATTATAGCAAAGGGAGAGTGCAAACAGCAGACCAATATTTTCATTGGTAATTACCGCAGAGGAGAGAATTCGCCTGGCATCAGCCAATTTTTTATTTCTTTATAATGTCAAATTTACCTCATGTTTTCTTTGATTTTGTTCTTTTTTTTAGTTATTTCATTCTTATCACTATACAGTAATAGTCTCTATCAAAGGATTAGATTTTGGTGATCAGTTTCAATGAGCTGATTCCCTCTGCTGGTCCTTGACTGACTTTGTAACAAGGATCTGTCCTGGGCCTGTAACATTCATTGTCAGTGTACATTTTATGTCCTGATAACCTTAAGCGTTGATGGTTTTGAGCTAATTAACTTCTTACTGGCTACTAATATAAAGAAAGACAGCATGGTTTTCTTGCTTGACATTTCTGAGGTTCCTGGGAGAAGGAGCAGACTCTGAGCACCAATAGCAAGAAGATGCTTTTGCCTGACTGGTAACTACATTATTAGGACCCTTTTTTCCCACTTAAGTGCATTTAAGTAAGGCATCTATACTTATTGAATAACCTAGTGCATGCTTATGACTGTACTGGATGGAAGCAGTGTTGTCTCCATGAAACAGTTATCCTGGAGTAACTTCGTGTGACGTGCTGGAGCACAAGGCATCTGTGATAGAGCCTGTAATTAAAATACCAAGGAGCTGTACCTAATAATTTGCCGGTTAAAATAAAATAAATAAAAAAAATCTCTTTTATAGCAGCTGTACGGGGGAATGCTGAGCTATTTATAAGACATCTACATGTTGCATGGGTGGTGATTCATTAATTTTTCTCAGTATATTTATTACAGAACTGTAGTTGCTTCCTTTAAGAAACCTGGCATGAAACTGAAAGCTCCTCTGTTCTGTACTTACTTGCCTGTTAAATTTTCACTCATTCATATGAACTTTGGGCCAGGAAGGAGGAGGTGGTGGGGATGAGTTTGACAAAAGGAAATCAGCTGTTCCTGAGACTGAATTTAGGGAAAGTAAGACAGTTCCCTACCTCCCACACACCCCCTCACAGTGCCTTTGGATGACACGAGCACTGGCCAGCTTGTTTGCTGGAGGAATTCTTGTGACTTTTGCAAAAATAAGTAGGCTTTAGGGGCTTCTACAAACTCCTTTTCCCCACAACCCAAGCCCTTGTTTGCAGGGGAGTTCAGTGCTCCATCCTCGTTCTGTTTGGTTTGGTTTTCCGTGTAGACGGGTTGGTTCATCTGCAGGTGATGCTGAGCAGTGGGGCTGAGGGCTGGGTAACTTTCCACACAAACACTCTGCTCTGCCTCGGTTCTCTTGGCCCATCACTTCAGTCCAGTACTTTTTAGGATGTAATTCCATGTGCAGATTCCTCCTCACCTGGTGCTCATTCTCATGCCCAGGGAAGCTTAGAGTATCATAGCTGCACGGCCATTCCCACAGGTTTCTGGTGAGCTGTTTTGAGACCAAATGTCTTAATTTAGGTCTTAATTTAGCTCTGCTGCTGCCACAGCTTTACCAGTTTTGGAGCACGGTTCCCAGTCAGGGAGACAGTGCAGCCTAAAAGCTTGTGAGGAGGGTATTTTCCTAGTTCACTGTTGATGGGGCATAAGGAAGAGAGTTGTAACTTGCTGGATAAACTATTCCCACCTCCTTCCACCTCTTCCCAGTCCTGAACAATGATAGTATTTCAAGTGTTGTGGTATTAAAGAATAGCAAGAGACTGGAAACTAAAGCTCTGAAGTGTTTGTGATCTGGCACTGACTTGCTGTGTGACATTGGATTAATTATTTCACTGGGAGGCTTCAGCATCTGAATTTTTAGACTGAGGATAGCACAGATATCTGAAGAATAATAAGATAAGTTCAGTATGCACAGATTAAACTTTTTTCTTGGCGTCATTTGCTTACAGAAAAAAGCCTAAGACTAAATGAAACGCCAGGAGAGAATGTGTTTTATGTTTGTCAGCATTTCCTTTCATGTGTCTGGCTTCTGCTATTTTACCGATTTTTTTATTAAGCCAGAGAGAGAAGAGAAATGCTAAACTGTTTAAATAAAAGTGTAAAGTCTTTATTTGATGAGTAACCTGTAATTACATTTAATGCATTTTTGTGCTATGTATATTTCCAGCTGATAACTGGTTTGATTTTAATTACGGATGTGAATACAGACCTGAAACTTTTTTCAAGCACTTTTATTTATCATTGAGGACACTCTCTTGAAGAGAAGGGTTAACTGCTCCATCCTTTTATCCCTCTGATAGTTGCAGGTTTAAACATTATTTTTAGCTTTCAATCAGTCTTCTGACTTGGCATTGTCTCTTTGGAGGCAAATGTCAAAGCTGTGGGAAAATTGAATATTCTTTGGGGTTTTTTTGGTCACCTTTTGAACCCGCTTTCTAACATACATAATTGTTTCGTGGTACAGTTGTTAAATATTTCTGTGCTTCAGTTACACTTAGTTGCTGCTTCTCTGCCACGTGTTCTTAAAAAGCACTTGTTGAAGGAATTCCTTTTTAGCATTTATCACTTGCTAATCATGTCAGCGCTCTTTTCTGGAGGTTAAAAAGATCATGTGCAGATCTAGGAAAAGACTTTTATAAAGTTTTCCCCAAGTTTTTCTTTTCACCTGTCTGTCAAACTTGTACCTGTTAAATCTTGACACCTTAGAAAATGCTTCAGTGAGTTCACAGGTACCTTCATAGCCTGAAGAGCAACTAAAAGCAACATCTTAAAATTTCTTAGTGGTGTCAATTATATGAATTTAATTTTTTAAGCATAAAACATGCTTTTTTTACCCTCTAATAACTCTAAGGATCTCGTAGCTACTCTGGAGTGGTGATAGCCTCATGTAATTATGTGGATGCAGGTCTGGAGTTTGCAGAGGAAGCTGCTGTTGCACTTGTACCAGGTATTACACAAACACAGACTCCGAGGTGGTTCTCATTCTGCAGAGTTGTTCACGTTCCAAATACAGGAGGGTAAAACTGGCAATAACTTGGTCTGATCTCCCTTTTAGCTGTGGAAAGAATTAAAACACAAACGAGACTTGCCCAGAGTCACACAAGAAGCCAGTGTTGGAGAGCTGAGAATCAACCCCATAATCTGAGTATTATCCTTATCTTCACTGCGAGACTTAAGAAGGGAAATTCTAGAACAAAATTCTCATTTTCTAAACGTACCTGCAGGCGTGAGCTGGCTGGGGGGTGGAATTCATGCAGTGATGTGAGAACCAGCCCGCTCAGCTGCCTCGGCTTCGAGATAAACCAAGAAGAGATTAGGTTAAAGGACAAACAAAAGAGCATCCCCCTGTTCTCTGGAGCCAGGGCTCCACAATAGCCATTGTGTTACTTCAATAAGCACGGGCTGCTTTTCCATAATTACTTTTTAAAGTAAATCACAGCTTATCATCATATAGGGATGTAATATCTTCATAAGCCAATTCTACAGAATTGTAATAATTCAGTATATCATTTTATTGAATTAAAAAGAATGTTTGGGGTTTACAGCATTGTTTTTGGGTTATTGTTATTATGAAAAGTCAGGAAGAGACTTGAAGTGGTGCCTTGGCTGCCAAAGCCAGGTATCTAGTTCTCCCTCCGGAGGCCTTTCGAGGGATTTTCCTCTGTCAAGTCAAGGAAACTGAGGTACTGGGAGGACTTCTGCAAGTGTAATTTACAGCTTTGAGCCAAATTAATTGTGCAGCACAAACTGCATCCTCTGTTGGACTGTTTTCTTGGAGATCACGTTAGATAAAGATCACAACTGCCTGGCCAGTGGGGTTTCACTGTGCTTTTTGTGAAAAAAAGCACCCCAGGAAATCAGACACCAAAGTTTAGTATAAAATATTCTCATCAGACCACTACTTCTCATCAGCCCCCAAAGTTTAGTATAAAATATTCTCTCCTCATCAGACCACTACTCCTCATCAGCCCCCAAAGTTTAGTATAAAATATTCTCTCCTCATCAGACCACACCTCTCTTTTATCCAGGAGGTGTAACTAACCAGTAGGTTAAGTGGCTTATAGTTTCTGAAGCCTGTAGATTTCATCCAGTGGAAAGATAATTTTGTGAAGGTTTTTTATTTATCAAGAGATTTTTTTTTTTTCTCCCTGGAAGCTACAATCAGTTCAGAAAAGTGAAGTTGTTCCTCCTCTAGGTTGAGAAACAATGTTTGCTCTGTTCCATACTGGTACAGAGCACTTTCTGTGTATGGGTGCGTGCGGGGTTATAGTCAGC
>VYZQ01019971.1:19442-33338 GCA_013400655.1 Mystacornis crossleyi
CTCATCAGACCACTACTTCTCATCAGCCCCCAAAGTTTAGTATAAAATATTCTCTCCTCATCAGACCACTACTCCTCATCAGCCCCCAAAGTTTAGTATAAAATATTCTCTCCTCATCAGACCACACCTCTCTTTTATCCAGGAGGTGTAACTAACCAGTAGGTTAAGTGGCTTATAGTTTCTGAAGCCTGTAGATTTCATCCAGTGGAAAGATAATTTTGTGAAGGTTTTTTATTTATCAAGAGATTTTTTTTTTTTCTCCCTGGAAGCTACAATCAGTTCAGAAAAGTGAAGTTGTTCCTCCTCTAGGTTGAGAAACAATGTTTGCTCTGTTCCATACTGGTAAAGAGCACTTTCTGTGTATGGGGTCGTGTGGTGTTAATTGACTGTTGCCAGGTAAAGCTGCCTGTTGCTGCTCCCTGGTTTTGGCTTGATTTGCTTCCTGGAGTGCAGTTCTTTAATGGTGTGATTTGAAACGAAGTGATGGCTCAAAACAAAACCCTTCTTAAAGTAAACCTGGTAGAACTATGGGCGTGTAAATCCATCTCTCTTACTGGTGGTGAGCTGGGGGACTGTAATCACAAAGCATCTTCAGGTCAAATATTTTAACCTGGATTATTGTGAAAATACTGTTCTGCCATTTTTTTTGTTCCAGATGGCCGCACAGATCCAATTTTGGACGACGTAGGCGATGCCTTCAAGCTTATGGGGGTAAACCTGCATGAGCTGGAAGATTATATACACAATATTGAACCTGTCACTTTTGCCCATCAAATCCCTTCGTTCCCCGTCAGCAAGAACAATGTCCTGCAGTTCCCCCAGCCGGGGAGTAAGGATGCTGAAGAGAGGAAGGAGTACATCCCCGATTACCTGCCACCTATTGTCTCCTCTCAAGAAGGTGCGAAATTAATCCTTTGCTTTCAGTTTTGGTGCGTTTGGGTATTTGTGGGCATCCCCCAGCAGCTCGAGCTGTGCTGCCCCGTGGCAGCGGCTCAGGAAGGACCTGGGGGGCGTTACACGAGCAGGGTTGCAAAGCAGGTAGTGGTGCTGTGGCGAGTTTGTTTTCTACTCTTTTTACTTTCCTTCCAGATTAACTTGTGCCAAGACTTCGCCATGTTAACCCTTGTTTCTATAATGCATTCTAAATTTTAAGTTTTCAGGTGGCAATAGAAATGAATGCTTTGCACTGCCTTCTCTGTCTTAGCCTCCCCCCTGTGCATCCTGCAAGAGCTTCTGTGATTTGGTAATGGTAGAGGGAAGGCTGGTGAGACTGGCACAGCATTTCCTGCTCCTGACAGCTGTTTCTTCTTACTTGTAACAAATTTCACCAAAAACCCAAAACCAACCAAACAGAAAAACCTCATTTTCCAGTTAAAACGAATTCAGCTTCCAAACATAGAAGTAAGAGTATTTTAGAGGCATTGTACTGGCTTTTAATTCTCTTTGCTAATGTTGATTAGGGTTTCATCTTCACTGTTCCAGCTGCTCCTTCCCTTTCTTGTTCCACAGAGGCAAAGGTTGAGGAAACAGTGAAACCAACTATAAAAGTGCTATGAGCTGGAACTAACCTGAGAATTTCAACTGTGGCAGTGGAAAAAACAAAATAATTTTCTCTATTTTTCAGCTGTATAAGACTTGATTGCTAATAAGATAAACCTTTAAGAAACATGACCCACTCTGACTTTCCATTTGAATAGTGAACAGCACACAACTGTACTTTGTGTGGAAATAAATATATATAAGCTAGTGGGTATAAAAATCCCAGACAGAAGAACTTAATTTTCCAAAAGAGTCTTAATGAGCAGGTGCAACCTGCACAAGATAGTTAATTTAGAATATTGTGGGGACAGAACAGATATCATGCTCTGTTGTGCATATTCTTTTTTTAAGAAGTAAGATCTCAAAGTCTGCCTGTTGAAATGGCTGTAAAAATTAAGGATGAACATAAACAACATCACTTTATTGGATAAAGAAATCCCTTGCTGTGCTGCTGCAGGTGTGGCACGGGGCAGTATTCCAGTGATTTAGTGAGCTGTAGGAAGTGTGAGTTCAGGCTTTCTTCCATCACGTTCAGCTACAAGGATGCAGTTGCTGTGTGCTCCAGTTAGACCAAGTGAAATTGTGGTCAGGAGCTGGTCTCTGAGGAACAGGTCCTGGGTTCTGTGTATTCTCAACAAATATGCTCATTCCAGTAACACGGTGAGGACTTACTTATCCTGCTGTTTCTGAGGCTCTGTAGACTTCAGTTTTCTGTTTCCTTTAGTTGTGTGTTGTAGATCAATAGCATTTCACTGTTTCTTGCCTTAAAACAACCCGGGAAATGGAACTGCTGTTCAAAACAGAAATACTTTCTTAACTTGGTAAGGAGATCCTAAAGTCTTACCCTTGTGAAGTTTGTTAAAAGGGTTGTTTTAAAAATCTAACTATGAACTCTCTCAAACCAGGAAGAGGCAAACAAAATGTAAATTTCATACATGTGGACAGCACATATAAAAGAAGAGTACAGAGGAAGAAGACTTGGAGAAGTGAATAGGGATTTCAGCTGCCCTGTTCTGGCTTTCTTTACGTTGATTTTTCGGGAAGTGAACAAACACCATTCTGTCAGAGAAATCTGGCAGTTTCCAAGTGTAACAAGTTGCCCAGCAGTGTTGCAGTTATTTTAGGGTTTTTTCCCTTGGAAAATCGTTCTTTAAAATATGCAAGAAAAGTCAAATCCAGCGAGGCTCAAAGCAGCTGCAGGCAAATATCTGAGCATGGGGAGGGAGAGATGAGAGTTACAGACTCAGCCTGACAATACACGACATACAAAGAGAGGCTAAAAATTGAAATGGGGTCAGTTGTGCTTTTTCTTTTTTTTCTGTATGTAACTTTTTATACTCTTTCTCTTGCAAGTTAGATCCAGGAGTTAGATTTTACCAGTCCTTATAAATAATGTATGAATCCTTTTAACACCTGAAGCAAGAAGATATTATTTCCAAAGTTGGATGAGAACCAGGAAAACTTCTGATGCCTAAGGGTAGTGTATCAGAGGACCTATAGACACACACAACTTGAAAAAATGAATAAAATACTTTTTAAAATGGAAATTTAAAGGAAGCATTGAATACAATAGCTGAATGCAGATTTGTTATAGTTGATTTAAAATATTTACAGTTGAGGACGTTTTAATTTTGAATTAAATGTTTTCTGAAAATGGTGTTTGCGCTCTGTGGTTTGTTTTTGAGAGGGATGAGGTAGATCACAAAACTTCTGTATATGTTTTGTTCTATGTTATTCCAAGTAAAATTTGGAAGAAAAACTTACTTTTGCAAATTAAAGGAGTGCATTGTAACAATACTGAAGAATTGCAGAAGCCATTTGCAATATTTTATGGTGTAGAAAAAAATATGCAGCTGCTCAGATTGTGTAGTCCATAATATTTGGGTTGCTTTGAGTAGGCAGTAATTAGTAATGGAGGAAGGCTGTGTGTACATTAGAGTGTGTGATCTAAGTCTTCCAGTGACCTAAAGGAATTGTCAGCAAGACTCGTTATGTCCTGTTTTATATAGAAACCTAGAGCTCATCTCAGTATGAGTATTTATTTACTGTTAGGGGTCAGAAATTACGAGTGATGATATATTTTAGCAATAACGTAGCCACGACTTTTAGTAAGAAAAAGCACTTTTTTCAGTATTGTTAATTTAAAAACCAAACCAAAGCAGTGTTCAGTCTGCACCACGGCCAGTAGGTGTTGCTACCCTCCTTCCCAAAAGTCCTTTAGTTCTACACATGTAACCAACTTCTTATTTCCACTTACTCCAGAACTGGTGGTGATTCAGGCTATGCAGAGGCTGCCCAGCAGCTCGAGAGATGTCGTAGTTATCATGGCCAGAGAATCCATAAGAGCAGAAAACCTGTCCCGCCTGAGAGGAGCCATCTCCTTCTTTGTACTCAGTAAGAAATTCTGAAAGAGCCCCAAGTGATTCCTGAAATTGTAGGAAAAAGGGAGGAAGACAAATAAGTTTTCAAGATCTCTAATCTCTGTCAGTCAGAAGTTCAGTTCAGTGATACAAGTTTTGTTCCAAGAAAGCAGAAAATGTTTTCTTGCCTTTAATATGGAGTGCAAGCTCTAACCAAATGCTTGAGCTATGACAATCTGCATATATAATTCTATATATTATAAAACAATCTGACTTAGTATTGCCATGGAAAATGTTGGGTTTTTAGCAGTATTTTTACAAAGGACACTGAAGGGATAATTTTATGCCAATGTATCATGATGTTCGCTGTCTGCCTATTTTTAATTAGTCTCCTTTTTGTTTTTGAGTTAGTTTAGCACTGTTGTCACTACAATGTCATGGTAAACTTGTAAGACAGATTAAAAAAGGAAAAAAAAATAAATTAGTTACAAAACATGATGGTCATGCTTTATTTCTTGTGCTTTAATGCAAGAGAACATACATTTTGCAATAATAAATCAACTTCATAGAATTTGTTGATTGCATTTGAAGCAAAACAGTTCATGCTGAAACTAGGCCAGCTGAGAAAGCCCAGATACTTCTCCACAGCTAATAATAATCACTATTACATTTTGTGATAATGTTGAGAGCCCTGAGTCCCGATGCTATAAGAACATGTACCATTCTCCATGATTAAAACAAAGAAAAGTGAGGTGTGATTCCTGCATGTGCCACAGTATCCTTATTTTTAAGCTTCCTGAAATTAATTTCTACTTCTGCTTGCTGCCCCTTTTTATCACCTCAGTTAAAATATTTTTTTTTTTTTTTTAATAACCACTTTATGTCAACTGCACTCTTTTTGTGACTTTTGGAAGTCACAGACTTCATCCCTACTTCTCTGTCTGGAAAACTGAAGAAAGCACATTGGTTTTGTGTGTACAATACTGTTCATAGTCTGTGGTGTTTGCATTTAGACCCTCGTTCCTCTTTTACACTGTAATTCTGCTGGGGCACATCAGTGGGGTATGAGGGAGGAGACATGAGAGTCTCTTCTCACTAGTTTAGATATTTTGTGGGGAGAGGGGTGGTTTTTAGAGAGTCAGACTTTCTCCTCAGTTCCAGCTCCATTTTTTTCTGTCCTCTGCTTCGTACCACTTCACTCCCACTCCTAGAGGTTGAGCTCCTTTCCCTTAAAAACCATCTGGAAACAAATGTAATTTTTACCAGGCATTAAATTTTGTTGTCTTTCATTCCTGGTAATGTGTGCTCAAGCACTGACATTTCTGATCATTGAGTCAGGACAAGTTCTTGGCACAGTTTACAAATTCAGATTTATTTGTAGCCTTTTCTGTCAGAGCATTTTATTTCCCTGTCAGATCAAAGCGTAAAATTGCTGATCTTCTTACAGTCCTGCCTTTTCCCCTCTTTGCTGCTAATGTGATGTTAGAACCTGTTACCTACCAGAACCTGATGCTTCCAGCCACCTGGAAGCATGGAAACGCAGCTGTCAAATTACAGCTCATCTCGGCACATCTCTGGTTTTTTTCATGCCGTGGTAGCTGCTGATCTTGTTTGAATTTATGAGAATCGGGTGTGCTGGTGAAGCAAGGTGCTAATCAAAAGGACACATTTTTGTGTCTAGGTTCTACCAGTGCTAGAATTGTAATTGTATAAAGCATTAGGCATCAGGGTGACAAAAAGTGTAAATGTCGAGCTCCAGGGGGAAATAGATCAGAACTTAAAAATTATCATTGCCCCTTCAGTCTGGCCGTGCTTTCTGTGGCCAGAACTGAGTGTAGCAAGTTGTGGATCTCAGAGGAGGGTGATCTCATTTTCTGGTTTCTCCAAGGGTTAAACAAAGCCAATCCCTCGTTGTAAATCAGCGTGTGATGGGCTTTTAAAGGGCTCCTGGGGTATCCACTTTGCTGTTTCGGTAACACAGGTCTCACTGTTGTCACTTTTAAACCTTTCTGCCATTCCCCAGGTCTAGTTTAATACCACAGACTAACTCTCCCTCATTCTAGCAGCTGCACTGATGATTTTAAAGCATCAATGATCTTTTCAACAGAGCTTTTCCAGTATAGTTGGTTAGGAAACCACCACTCCTCGACAAACAGGTACTGTGTATCCAAGCAGTTTAAAGAGTTAAAGCCCTGCCAGACTGTGAAGATTTTGCTCCTGGCTGCTCGCCGTGCCTGGTTGCTGATACTCGCAGGCATCCTTTAGCTGTGTGTGCAGTGTGCTGAGAGTCAGACTCTGATTGCTTTTGTGAGGAGGGATCCTCACGTCTGCAGCAGCCCAGCAAGGAAGGAGCAACAGGAGAAACAGACAAAATGAGAAAAGCAGCCAAGCTTGAGATGCAGCCAGAAGAAAGGCATTGGGAAAGAGCCAATAGGAGAGGCAGGTTTCAAAGGAAAAAAGGAAAATATGAGACAGGAACAAAAAAAGTGTACAGAAAATGTGCCTGGTTTAAATCTTGCCATTAGACAGAAAAATAACTTTTCTGGAAGGCGTGCTGATAAAGCTGTAATTGGGAGGACAACTATATCTTTACCTTTTCTTAAGAAGTTATATCATAATCGAAAGCATAATTTCCAGTGAAATCCTGCAAGAAAGGATTTAATGAAGGTTTTGGGTTTTTTTAAAGTGTGGAGTTAAATAGACTTTCACAGAAGAGCTTCTTTAATTTGCAGCACTTGGAGAAAAAAAAAATCAATGCAGTAAGTGCCATAGTAAAACTTTATCTGTGGCAGGAACTAAATCACATGGCTGGGATTCGTAGACTGTGGAGAAGAGACATGCACTATTTTGTATTGTCTAAGAGACTAGTACCTAACTTCTCCTAATAATTCATGTCTTTGGAAAAAAAACCCAAAACTCTTGCTATTTTTTAAGAAACTTAATGGCATCTGGAAGTGGGGAATGGAGGAAATGGATTAAAAATGTTTGTTTGGACTTGTTGGAGAGGCTTGTGATGAATTTTCATTTTTGTTTGTTGGGGTCTTTTAAGTGTTTTATCCTACAAAATAAACAAACCAGGTGGAACCTGGCTATACATGAAGAAAGAAATCAGAAGATAAATTTTATAAAGATGCTTCCTTCATTTTTTTACTAATAACAGCAAGGAGTTAGTAAAACTAAATATGAAAATTCAGCATTGTGAGAATTTATTGTTTTAGCTTCTTAAGCTATCTAGTTTTATTTGCTGCATATAGCAATTGAAATGAAGCTAACGTGACTTCAAGGGGATATATCATCCTTTTAAAACCTTCTCACAAAGATTTTTCTGTTTTTCAGACCTGTTTAGATAACTTACAAGTTGTTAGTGATTCTTAAGGATTCAAAAATAAAAATTGCAAAACCCAGAAGTTGACTGATAAAAGCCAGCCTTTTGCAGTAAATTATTTACATGGAATGGAAATAAAAGTCACGGATCCTTTCACTGCATTGTGATGTGCAAATTGCAATTTTGGTTAGAATAAAACTGGAGGAGAAAATGGGACTTTGTGATAAAAGGGTTCTATTGTCTTGTGCATTTTGAACAGAAATGCTGTCACAATTTTAATTTCCTACTGATCCTTTTTCAGCAAAACTTTTGTCACTTGTCTTGACTCGTCACGTCAGATCAGTTTTTTCCCTTTTTTGACAATGTGTGACTTTGTTTAGTGCCTGTATTGCTTCCTGCACTGTCTACTGCGGCTATGCTCGAGGATTTTATTTCAGCTGGATCATCAGACACCTTTGTGCCTTTGAAAGCATAAGTTTCAAATTAGGTTATCGTCTGATAGCTGGGTGTTACTGTTCTCAGGCCTTTCAGACTTTCCCTTACTGCCCTGAGTGTTTTTGGGGACTTGAGGGAAGAGAGTGGGAAATGGAAATTCTGGCTGATTCTTCAAGCAGGATTAAAAAGAAACACAACTGGCCTATTTTAAGGGCTGACCTTGTAACTTTATTATGAGGTAACTTTTTGTGTTTTCAGTGTTTTCATG
Source organism: Mystacornis crossleyi (assembly GCA_013400655.1). Taxonomy (NCBI): domain Eukaryota; kingdom Metazoa; phylum Chordata; class Aves; order Passeriformes; family Timaliidae; genus Mystacornis; species Mystacornis crossleyi. The sequence continues at coordinate 27,370 of VYZQ01019971.1, forward strand.
CAGGAGCCTTTCCTATTTTTATTTAATCAAACTCTTTTCTTTCTTCCTCTGACTTCTGACACCAACGATGCTTTAACTTAATGAAAATGTTAGTGATAGCTAACAATTCCTGACACTTAAAAAACAAATAAAAGTCAGTTTAGCTACTGGGAGCAAAGTCGCAAATTTGATTGTTACCTCCCTGCACAGGAATTTGTGCCAAACTTTTGAAGAAATGTCTCATAGCCCAAGCAAGCCTTAATTTTGTACTAGGATGTAGAATATGTTGGTTGAGATCTCATACATGTGTCTGATTTTGAGACACGTGGCCTTAAGCAATGCCAGCATCCTCCTGCTGCTTATTAGCAGCTGTGGCATTTCCGTGGACACAGGGAATGGTTCACACCTGGAATTCAGGAGCTGGCCCTCCAGGTAGTTGTTCTGAATTACACAACTGCCCGGAGAAGTGTTACTTGCGGAGTAACTTCCCTCAGTTAAACACTTCTGAAGTGTCAGAAATGTTTCTTACCTCCTCTGAAGAATATCCATGCTTGGAGCCATTTGGGAATAGATAGTGCTTGGTGTTTATGTGCACATTTTCAAGCATAGCTGAGCCTAACCTTGATCTTAGCATCAGAAAAAAATGTTGTCTAGACAAAGATCATGAGTGGATTACAGGACCCCATATCTCTCTTGAGTTAATCAGGGGAGTGACTCATTATAAGTTTCTGCATGTGGTACAGTCCAGGTTAAGACTTAGGAATTCTGCCTATTAATTTTTAAAATTATGACTAAGAAAGCTCATTTGAATTATTTGTCTTTTGCCACACACAGATAAGCACTTTACCATACAGCTCTTAGGGTTGGAAGGGACGTTAGAGATCATCTTCTTCCAGTCTTCGCCTTTGGTACATGCTCCTGTTTTCTCCAACTCTGAGCTAAAGAGAATGCTAGTGACTGGGTAAGTCATTAGGAAGGGATAACTCATTTCTGTGTATAGGCAATTCCAGTTAATTCCGCAAGACTTGGAGAAATGCAAAGTTGGATGAATAACAGGGAGAGTTCAAATGCGAAGGCATTTGGAGACATGACCCCGGTTCACGTAGCCAGATGCTTGGATAATTAAAGTTCATCTTTAGCTGTGTTTTTTTGGAATCTTTCATTTTTGTAATTGCACTCATTAGAAACATCAATGGTTTTCTGACGACTTGACAAGGCGGTATTTTTCTGTATTTCTCTAGTTTGGATTCTGTTTCTTTGAACAGCATGACTGGGTAAAATGTAACCCTGTGTGCATGTTGTGTATAAATGTGGATTGTTTGGGTCGGTTAAGCAAAGCCTACCATAGCATACCTGTGTTTTTGAGGAGCAATGTCAAACTTGAGCAGGGCTGGATCTGGCTTGTACTTAGCCCAAGGCTGCAAAACAGTGGGTCTTCAGGTGGTAACAGAGTAAGTCACAAATTTCTTTTCTGACTTGGTTTGAGATTAATGTTTCAGTGATGGTTATAAGCAATGACGCCACGCTGCCAGGGGTGGTAGTTTATATGGAGAGATAAATTGAAGTTCAGCTCTGTGTGTGTGTGTTTGAAAGAGGTCGATAACAACTTAAATGGCCTTTATTCTGGCCAGTTTACAATCTGCAACATTCTGCTTAATTTATTTTCTTTGGTGAACTTGTTTGCCCTCTGCATTCTCACTGTTGATGTCTGCTGCTTTCCCATTCCAAAGGGTTGTGTTAAAGGAAGACTCTGTGTTTCATGTGTATTCCTACAGTTGGGATGGAGCATACTTTTCTTCAAACGTTATGAGCTCTTTTCCCTGAGGGGAGGAGGATGGTACTGATTCTGGATGTCTGAGAGGTACAGCTTAACAGATTGGCCAAATAATCCATCCTGAACTGGAGAGTGAATAATTTTAATACCCCTTATCTTGCATAGATTTTTATGGATATTCATCTCAGCAAATGAACTTTGCATTTCTAAATATTTAGAGCAGCATGTTCGTTCAGGCACAGCATATTTGAATCTTAATATTCTCTGAGTTTCTCCACGTTTCTCCAGGTTTCTGTGCAGGTTTAGATGTGGGACTTTGGTTCCAGGCTTATTTACACAAATGTTTAGCGCTTGTGTGCGGACAACGCTAATTATGTCTGACAGTCACAACTGGGAATAGCATGGAGGAAATCATAGTTCTTGACCAATCGCTAAAACACAGGAAGTCCCGGTGCCATAGGAAGGGAGAGCAACTCACTTTTCATTTCCTTTGGAGTCCAGTGTGTTCAGATTAACTTTAAAGGGAGCTGAGGTGCAGCTCTGAGGATTTAGGCTTCAATTGTGTGCTCCCTTCATGTGGAGCCCATCTCAGCAGGCAGCAAGGCACCGGCCAGGAGAGCTCTCATGGCTCAACTGCTCGGGATCCTATTGCAAATTAAATATGAAACAAGGATGCGTTTGGTTTTGCATGGGAAACTTTTTAACACAGTCACTCAAGAGGCTTTCTCTCTGCTTTTAGTAGTTTAAATCACAATACTGCTGGAGGTGATAGATCAGCTGTAAGCTTTCAGAAATAATTTCTTTTGCTATTTTAAAGAAAATCGATATATTTTTACCATACAGTTTTAATTTTCTGTATTACAGGCTTTACATTTCAGAACAGCAAAGTTTACATTCAGTTACCTTTTACTGGGGTGTGTATAAAATATTCTACAAACAAATATTTTCAGTTTGATCAAAACATGTACATATATTCTTTGAGATCTTTTAAGATAAAAGGTACAGTGAAAATCACATACCCTTGGCCAGGGAGCATGAGTTGGGATATTTAAGGGCGGATATTAAGAAGCTTTAGAATTACAAGTAAAAATCTATTTAGATTTTGGTAAGATTTAGACATCCGTTTATCCTCCTGTAGCACATCAGACCTTACCTTTTTTTCCAAAGCCCTTAAAAGCATGATACTAAATTGCATTGGTTGTGATGTGCTGCAAAAACAAAATGGAATTTTACTGTAATGGTGTTGCTGTATTGTTCAGTTACATTTACAAACTGAATGCATGTGAAGGGTTTATCACAATATTGCGTGTATTGACACAGTTCAGTATTTTTTTAGGACTCTTGAGAAAAGTAAACTTCATGTGAATTAAAAAGTGGTAAATATCTTAATACTGATGTTGCAAACAACCTTCCATTAGATGAGCTGATTTTCACAGAGTACAGTTTATGCATAGTAGCCGTTTAAAATTTCCAGTGATTCAGGCTGTAACACTGAATTTCCTTAAAACGTCAGTGTAAACCTCAGGTTTACAAGGAGCACATCTGTTTAAAGAGTTTTTCCTTCACACGGATACTCCTTCTGACATGAGCTCACTGAGCTGAGCTCCTTGCAGGTATGTTTGGACCGTCTCTGCTGAGATGAGCTCCCATCACATCTCCTAGATCCCGCCGTGGGATGTCACACAGATGGGATGCCAGGGTACAGCTGTGGTCCTAAAAGCTAACCCTGCTGCCTGGCCAAAGGCAGAATGCTGCCACTGGTGTGGGAAGAGAAGAATGTCAGATGAAACTGGAGGTTGGATTTTGCAGTATCAGCGATCCATGTGCCCTGTGTGTGGGATGTGTCCTGTGCCCTGCCGTGGTGGGCTAAGATTTTCCTAGGTCACAAGCTAAGCCTAGCAGGGCTGCTGCAGGCCTCCTACCAGGAGACATCCAAGGCAATCCAGTGAAGCAGGAGACTGTGTTGATTAGTAGATGGCATTTTATAAGAGGCTCGGTCTGCTGTTGAGCCTGGCATATTTCAAATGAGATGAAAAATTAAGTCCTTGCCACTTGTGGTGATTAAAGCCTCGGTGGCTCACTTTTCAAGAGCAGCACATGAACCCTGCTGGCGTGGTTCCAGTTGGGTTATAGAGTTCTGCCAACTTAAATGCCCTGAGCAGTTTCAAATTCATGGAGGAGAAACTGCTCGGTGCTGTTCTGTGCTGCCGAGTAGCCGCCACCTCCTCCCGCCACAATTCCTGTGTTTCAGCAGCAACTGAGGGGATGCTGTGCTTAGGCCAGTGCCATTCACTGAAAGCGTCCAGCAAGCCTCTGTGTATTTTTTCAGGGTAAATCCAGCAGTGCATGTGTGTTTTCTAGCTTGGTGTTAGACCTGTATGTGTGAATGATGATAAATGAATACGAGGTTGTTACGTTCTTTCTGGACAGGGGGTAGAGCCCATCCTGGTGTCAAATCTGTGTTTGCAGAGGGGAGAACTGTGTTTGATCCAAAGGTGCTGCCAAGACAGTGAAGAAACTGAGACAAATAGAAACGTTTATTTTTTGAATCTCAATGTTTTTCTTCCTTTCTCATGTATCTGAGGGCTGATTCTGTGCATAATATAGACAGTAATGTCCATGTGGTATTTTTAGCAGTCAACATGTCGAAGAAGGTGTGGACTTTTAGAGTGATTAAATGCAAGGAGCCAAGCAGAGGGACAGGATAACGGGTTACAAACTGCTGTGAAAGAAAGGTGTGGGATGTGGGAAGGTGAGGCTGACAGTGCCACCAGAAGAATGCATGTTGGGGTTAAATAACTTCCAGTAGGATTTGTATAAAATGGAGTCGTTCTTATCAGCCCCTGGTGGAATGGCCAACGCTTGTGCTGCTCTCAGACTCCAGTGTTACACATGTGCTTGTGCTGTGCAGTAGCTTTGGCCTTATCTAAATGGAAAACCCTTTCCAGCTTGAGAACAACTTAGGAACTTTTTAATATCAAAAAGAGCACATTATACACAACACATGTACAAGACTCAAAGGAACATGTATGCTGCCTAAAGTTTTTGGAGCTGGCGTGGGTGCGTGCTAATCTCCTGAGAGTTCATTGCTCCAAGCTTTTATCGGGAGCAAAGGGAGGCAGAGCTGAAGACTTCTGTGCACTGCCACTCCATCTGAAAGAACCAGCTCCTTTTTCCTTAGTTCAAGGCAAAGAAGTGTGTGTACATCGTTCCTATCAATGCAGTCACAGGACTCTGACTTCCTTTTTAAGTGAAAATAAATGAAAATATTCTCACTCTCTATTGTTAAGTGGCAGAGGAGCTTTCTGCTACAGCCTCATTGTCTTAGATCTGTTTCTCAGTGCAGCACATCCTTGCATTAAGCTGTTATTACCTTTTAATGTCATTTAGAAGAGATGAAATATACTGGTAGTATCTCAAGGGGAAGACTCTAGATGCTGGTTTTCTGAGGAAAAGCTTAGATATGGATTAAAAACCTGCTTGCTTTTGCTTGTCTCGAGCTGACTGCAGCTCAAACTCCTCCGAGTTACTGCAGCCTCTCCATGTCCAGTTTTGCAGTTTCTTTGCTGTCTTAATTGGTGTAAGTTTGGTTTTCCCAGATAATCTTTTCTGAAAGGACAAGTGAGATGAGGGAACACGCGAACTCCGGAGGGAGAGATCCCGGCAATAAGTCATGTCCACTTAGTATCAAATTAACAGGGGGAGAGCACGCCAGTGATCAGGTAACACCTAAACACTATTCTCCAGAATTAGATGACTTTGTTTCCTTCCCTGCATTTGGTGTCCCAGCATCCCGCAGAGGTCGGGGTTGCTTTTTAAACAGCTGCATTAGTGCCATTCTCTTTGTGAAGGGTAGGTCATTCCTTTCTGTGGCACTAGGAAGGAGCTGTAACCTTGTCATTTTAATGAGCCAAAGCTTTGTTAAACCTGGAACCTCTCCTGGTCAGAGGTACATGGTACCTGAACGTATCTAAAGCAGTTTGATTTCTGTAAGAAACAGTACGCGAGGAGAAATCTTGCTTCCTCATGCAAAGAGACAGATTCCTAATTACCATAGAGTTGACAAAGAATGAAATTCGGCAAAAATCCAGAGCAGTATTCAGCACTGATGCATCCTGCTGCAGAGTGAGGCACCTGAGCTGTCCTGTCATCACACCTTCTGATGTAATGTAAGGAAAGTTGGAGATACAAGTGGAGTTTTCAAGGTTTCGCCCCC
>VYZQ01019971.1:36302-55811 GCA_013400655.1 Mystacornis crossleyi
TTTTCCTTTCTGGATCACCTAAGGAAGAGCAGGAATCTCTGCTGAGAAGCAGAATACATCAGTCCAGGTGAAGTGCCGTGGTAAAGGACTACACCAGGCTGCTAGCTGAGACAGGATTTGGGATACAGGGACACCACTCAGCTTAAATGGGTTTGCAGATGTCCTTTCTCCCTGCAAAACAAGGGATTTCGTCAGGTTCGGAATCTGCTAATGAGCCAGTTGTACAGAAAATCCTTGTTCCACTATTTTTTCTCTTCATTGATCTTTTAGATATCCTGGAAAATTAGATATTTTTCCTCTTCTCTCTTAAAACTCAATCAGATGAGATAAGGTGTTTTCCAAAAACACAGCTGTGGTTTTTCACCCTAGTTATCATATCTCATTTACTACTTAATGCAAATTCAGTAATCATATTGCTTCAGACTTAGACACTGAGTTTTAACATCAGTGTTTAAATAGTAATATTTTACAAATCACTGCTGAAAGGCGTAGGTTGCACTCTATTTTCAGAGGAATTTCCAGCTTGAAAGCGCGGTGAGCTTTATATGAGCTAGAAAATCCCAAGGTGTAAAAGCCCAAAAGGTCTCTATCACTCTTCTCCCTTTAGGTACCACATGTGCAAAAATTTTACAGCATTGTTCCAAGCCTCAAGTTGAGAGAAGTTATGACTTAAGGCTATTGGACATGTAATTTTCAGACAGCTGCAAGTTCTGCTATTTTCAAACACTTCTTCATGTGCAGCTAAAGGTCTGGTTATTATGCACAATACCATATTCAATTAACTTTGACTTAAAACATTTTTTATATTTTAGGTGCATTTTGCTAATAGAAAAAAAAAGGAACGTGGAAGGAAATATTTTGTGAACTTGAATGGCTTAAGTATTATGGTAACTTTCTCACAGGAATTCAGTTTCTGAGTGGAACCCAGGCATAAGATGTTGTATTTCTAATAGATACAGTTGTGTTTGGGTTTTTTCCCCTGAGAAATACAAATGTTTGAGGCATGATTTAAAATGGAAATAGCATCGGAGCGTTCACTGTCATGTTACTGTGTAATTTTCTAGAGTTAAACCATTTGGGGAGATGAAATAGATACAGTGGAGCTATCAGATAGGATCTCACAGCCTTTCTGTTTAAATGTGCTTTACTCCTAATGCAAAGAGAGCACGTATATATGTGCCTGTGATGTTACTGAAGGGGGCTAAAGGGACTAAATGCTCTTGGTGCTCAGTGAGTTTTGGTTTCTCTATTAACCCATGTTTTTGCAAACCTCATGTGTTCTTTCCCCCATCTCCTGTATTACTTTGTGAAACTGGCATGTTTAGGGTTTATTTTTTTCTCCCATAAAGTTCAGTCTTTTTTAAATTTTAATTTTCCTAAGCCACTTCAAATTTGTGTGCCATTTTCCCAGATGGAAAGTGGAACCTGGTTTTGACAAACAGTTCTATGCTGTTTCTATGTTCTGTTGTGCATCTTCAAATACTGAGACTGACCTAAATGCTGTGGTCAAATGTGCTCTGCCTTTTCTCTGCCCGAGCCTCTTACTAGTAGTTCCCACTCCTAAGTATTCCATGATTTTATTCCTAATTAACAAGTTTCTTGAAATACACTAAATATCTTTTTCCTGCATGCCAAGATCAGCTTACATTGTTCTAAGCATAGTAGTTTATTTATACATCTGTTTCTGAGAGCTGCCATTTTCTGTGAACATTTGTGCCACGTTTGCAGCGTGACACTTTCTGACAAGTTCCATTCAGTGGGATCACCCTTGTTTTTGGGGCACATTTATGCCACAGTAAAACCATGCCTAAATTATATTCTTTCAGTTCCTTCCTAGCTCTCCCCACTTGTTCGTTACCATTTGCCTGCCTTCTTTCAGCATGTTTAATTTTTTGTCCAAGACTTTTCAAGTAAGATTTTGTGATATTGTCAGATGTCGAACTTTAAAGCTTCTATTATGGTTTCCAGTTATCTATTATTTTTGTAGTTCTTTCAGAAGAATCTAAAAATTGATCAAGTTATCTTTTTTTTTTCCTTGTCTAATCTTGTAGTGGGTTTTTTTTTCCTTAATACATCCTGATCTGTTGTGGGTAGAAGTGGTAGTTGTTAGGGTCATTCTTTTGAAGTGTGTCTATATTCTGGACTTAGTGATAGTAGTAATTAGGTACATGTAATAACAAGTAGCTTTAATAATTAGTGGACTCCTGATAGAGACAGCACAGTAGTTTGAGACATTAATTGACTCAAACAGAAAGATGAAATGATCCAGATACTCTTTGTTTCAGTATTAAAGGGATATTTTGTGCTATGTACATGTTTCTTGGGTTTGGGATACACACGTGTGATACTGTCCATAATTCCAAAATTTGGTAGCAGTGAGTAAAAGGTGAGACAAAAATAAAATATGTTGGGTTTATATCACTGAAAAAACTTTTCTTCTCTGCAAGTTTTATTACAGAAATGTAAAGGTATTATTACCTGATCAGAAGCAGCCAAAAATGGAAACTGTTCAAGAAGTCTGAAAAAGTCAGCATAAAGTGCAGAGAAAGAAGGAGGCTTAAAGTGTTTGCAGTTTGTGTTTCCATCCCTGTTTGCTGTTGGGGAAGTTTGCCCTGGATTTGTACTTGGGACCAGCTGTGTGTGGCTGTAACCCATGGCTGCCCTTACGTGGAAATATTTTTCTCTGAAGTTCTTGCTAAAGAATAAAAAGAAAATAATTTTCAGTCTATTTTAATTAGAATTTCATTTTAGTTTCCTAGTTAGTGTTTGCCTGAAAAGACAAAAAGGTTTTCCTTGCAGAGCTGGACAGAGCAGGAGTCTTTGGCTGTTAATTTGTCTGGCTGGTTTTATACCCAAACTCGATGGCTGCTGTGGCCCAGGTCTAAAACGTTTGAATGTTTATATTTCCTTAATATGAAAAAAGTTTTGACATGGATGTTGACACTGTTGCATCAGTGCTAACTGCATTTTTAAAAAATCAAATAACAGATTTACTATTATATCCTATTATTTTCCCCTATTAAATGTGCTTATCTTGGCTTACATACCCCTTATCCTTTCAGTAACATTCATCAGTTTCCTTAGTTAAGCCTGATGTGAGACACTGAGGATACAAGGAACAGAACTAACAAGGAAGAATGGCTGAAAATGCTTAAAGGCCATTTTTACTGGAAATAAAAAGTTACAGGAGCAGATGGTTTTGTTGTTTTCTTGTTTTGTTTTAGGTTTTTGTGCGGTTTTTTTTTGTTGTTTTTTTTTAATGAACAGCTGGCTTAATTTTTATAAACAACTTTTGTGCATATGGGTAGAAGGGGAGAAAAATGTGGTGACTTTGCCAGCGGAGCAGCCTGTTTAATCACCTCGATCAGGTCCTGGATGAGCTTTCTGAGGCTTGGATAGCAAGAATGCAAAAAAGCTGGATGTGGCCTTCAAAGGTTGATTTCACCTCTGGTGCTCGTGATCTTCCTGAGCATCTTTCCTTGCTGCTCTCGCTGCATCTGCAGTGCTGAGAGGAGTTTGGTCTGATGAACAGACTTGTAAACAGCATTTGTTACTGCTGCGTGTAAATCCAAAAGGACAAATAAGGCACCAAAAAGGCAAAATGTTCCCTGTGAGTGCCTCTAAGCAAAGTTCTCACAGTCACAATTAGTTTTCCCTCTTCCAGTTATTTTTTTATATTTGTGGTGATTCTTCTCTGTTTTCTCAACTTTCAGATTTTTTTCTGAATCTTTTAGAAATCTTTCATAGAAGAATGATGCAGTTTGGATTTGTTTGACAACCATCACTATTTGACAAAAGCCTTCTACCTATATATGCAAGTTTTTATACTCTGAAATGAGCATTTTTGGAGCATATTATTTCCTGAGTTTGGCTAACAATTTAATTTGAAAATAATAAGCTGTTCTAATTCCTTTTTATTAGGTGTCCTGTTTTAGGCTGAGGTTTTCTGGAGGGATGAGAGTTGAAATTTCAGTGCATTTCAATTATTTTTTAAATCACATAACTTAGAGCATCTTTCTGGGCTAAAATTATATGCATAGAGAAAACTTTGTTTCCCTTACTGACCAAAGTTTAAATGTGCTGACTCCATTATCTTTTACAGCAGCAATCTGTGGTAAAAAGTTCTCCTTTTAGTGCTTGTTAGTGATACAGTGTTTGGAAGTTGTTCTTTAAATTCCTTTACTGAATGTACTGAAGTGTTCCTGGAAGATCAAATCTAGTCTGTCACTGATTTTCATGTTGTAGAAAATGAAACTAAAATATTAGTTTGAGGCAATGCATGAATCTATGTTAAAATCATAAATTTACTCCTGGAAAAAAATCTGCATTTCATATTTAATCCTGAATTCACCATCACAGTAAATATTAATCACAAAAGCTACAATATACATTCCAGCTATTGGCAACTGGCTGTTCACTGGGATAGCTTACACACAGAAATTAAAGCATTCTCTTTCATTTTCATTGAGCAGAGAGCTAAATATCCTGACTAAACACTAAAAAACCCACTTTTAAGACAGAAGCCAGGATTTTAGTGATTTGGGGAAAACTACTTTGCAAAGTGCCTTTTGTGTGCTGTGAAGTCTGTGCTGTAGGTGCAGTGGAATGTGTGGGGCACTCAGGGGAGGGTGGATTTGTACTCCCCAGTTGTAGCTCGCTTTGACATCTGTACATCCTCTCTGCCTTTCCAGAGGAATCTGTGGACAGATTTCTTCTGAGTAAAATATGGTTTCATTTTTTTTCCCAATTTAAAAAAAAAAAATAAAATCGTGTTTCTTGGGGGGAAAAGAAAAAAAAACGTTCTTGAAATGGGCTCTCTCGTTCTAGAAATGACTTCGATTTGCAGATGGCTTCAAGTTTGTTTGGGCAGCACTGATCATTTGGGGGATGCCAGGCACTCCTGCCTCATTCTCCTTCCCCTTTCTCCCCTCTGCTGCCTCCAGAATTCCTTTTCTCCTTATTGTAATGCCCAGCAGCAGATATTGAGGAAGGGAGAGAGCCTGGTCTGTCCCGAGATGGGTCCCAAATTCAGAGAATGTCCTTCTGTGGTATTTGAATTAAGAATTCTGAAAATCTGGATTTTCAGATTAGTGAACAGAGAGATCTGTAGTAAATTGATTATTTGTTTGCTGTTTGATCATTTGTTTGCTGTTTTGATGATACTAACCTGCTTAAACTCTCTGTGGGGACAAAAGCTTTTAGCTTCCCACTTTTAGCTATCATGTTGCTTAAAAAATTCTTATTTAACTCCTAGAGGAAGAAAATGCTTTTTGCCTTTATTGCCAGCTACATCTGTGTATTTTGCGCCCTGAACTGTCTTCATTATTGTGATTATTCAGAAGATTGTGCAATCATCTCTGAAGTTTTGTTGACAAGTAAATAAGCTTATACGGGAGAACTTCTGTGAATCACAATGTGTTGGATTTTCTTAGAAATACATAGTGAATTTAAAAGTCTCCCTTTGGGGAAAGAAAAGGAATAACTTAATGTAGTTAATCACTCCTGGCACTACCTGTCTAAAACAATTGGAAGGCAACGGATTGAGATTTTAGATTGTACAACTGTCCTGCAAAATTAACATTCCTTTTAGAAAGCCAAAACCAAGCCACCTACAAGCAGGATATTGCTTTAAGGCTGCAGATTTAAACAGGCAGAAAATGGACCTTTAGGATCCAACAGCAGCTATAAATCTGCCATCATTTGCATTGTATTTCGAGTAATCAAGTTGTTAAATGTTTTTGTCTAGCTGAAATGTAGGGTAATATTACACATCCTTGATATTGCTTTATTAATATGTGCTTTTTTAATTGTTGTTGCTACACTGATGTGGCTTGAAGTAATATTATCATCCATTTAACCTTTGGTGTGTATTACTTTAAGTATATATGCTGATATATAAGCGTATATATATGTCTAAGTATCTATTCTTATATATACTTAAATATATGAAGTGAGTGGAGGCTCACCTGCTACATCTGTGCAGTGGTCTCTCTTGAGGGGGGGTAGAGAGATTTATAAAAATTAGGCTCACAACACAGATTTGAAATTGAAGTGGTGTGTGAGGAGAGGTGCCAGACTCCTGAAAAAGATGCACTTTTGATCTCAGCCTTTTCTATACTACTGCATTTAAGCAGCTAATTTTTCAGCACAGTTAAACAAAATATTCCAGCTTTGCTGACATAAAACAGAGGCCAAACAGAGGCAGAGCTGGATTGAGGAAGCCCGGGGTTTGTCACAGTATGTAGTAAATAAAAAGGCTGTTGGGATCGGTAAGAACTCACATATTTCTTTGACATTAGCAGCGCCTTTAGGTACTCTCAACCCTGAATGTTTGCACCCAGTTTTGGCAGCCTGATTTGGAGCCACCGTGCGCGGTGAAGGTTGTGGAGATCGGTGTCCACGTCAATGGCTGAGCGAGCGTCCTGCTCCCGTTCTCCAGCATCACCAGCTGCATGAGGATCTGATAGTTTGCCACTTCCCAGGGGGCTTGTGAGGTGGTGGAAAAGTTGCTGTAATCCGCAGGATGTGCAAGAAAACTTCACCTCAGGACTGCCAGCCTGCATTTGGTTTTTACACTGAATGCTCCCCATTATTTTAAACCACGTAAATTTAAGATTCCTCAAGAATAGGGGAGTTTTTTGAATTTCTGATTTTAAAATGAAAGTAGGAAGATCCCCCCCCAGTTTTATAAAAGGTGTCACTGAGGTAGGAAGGTGTGAGTTTTAACTGAGTCTGTTTGCCCCTTGCTCCTCTGAGTACCTGGAGAGCGCAGAGTCGGCTGTGCAGAGGAGCCGAGTTTCAGGGAGCTGCTGGTATGAAACGGGCTTATACAATTCATGGCTATTTTGGCATCGTCTGCTTCCTGCAGCCATAAAATTATCTAAATTCTATGGCTACAATCTAATCTGAAATATCTAGGTGCTTGTGGCTGTAGGTTTTTTTCAGGTGATAAACTATTTGCCAGTTAATCATTAGAGCGATTGAATAACTTGTGAATTTGGGGAAAAGGCAAAGCTCAGACTTCGGAAAGTGTCGTTCATTTGTATTAGTGGGAATTCTAAAAGATTGGTCAAAGAAAAAGAAAACATATTAAAGTGGAAACAAATAGCTCCTTGCTCTTTTTATTCTCCCAGATTAAGGCAGGTAAACCAAGGGGTGACTTGAGAAAAAAACCACCGTGTTTTCTTTAGAAGGAAGGAACGGTGAGGGAGCTGTCAGGAATTTCTGTGCTACACTTTTCAGTTGTGCTAAGATCCTTTGCCTCCTGTTTTCTTTCCCCTTTCCCTTTTTCACTTGGCCACCTGAAACTGGAGTTTTGAAACACATCATTCAGTCTTTCCTCGGTGCTTAGGACGGCATTTAGTTCACTGGTTTGTTTTCAGGAGCCAGACAGCAGTATTTTGGGATATAGTTACCATCTGAAAAAATTCACACTAAAATGTATTGAGTAATGAAACAGATTTTTTTTTTTTAATTTGCTTTAAATTATTATGGAGCGTATTTGCTTTCAAAGGTGTTTCTGGTATCACCCAGTCGTATCTATCACAATGCAAAAGCAAACTAAGTTCGATTTTAAGAACAGCAGTGCTTTAGTATGGGATCCTCAACAGATTCGTCTTTGGGAATATCCTCGTTGGATGGATCTTGTGAGTGAGACCGAAGGGATTCAGACTTCAGATGTTGCTTTTTGGATGTCTTTGAACTACAGCAGTCTTTGAAATTATTAGTTGTCATCTCACTGCAAAACGCATGCTGAATGCAGTGCTGCACTGCATTTGTGACATATTCATCCTGCAGCAAGTTAGCTTAAATGGGTTTTGTGAGGTGCTTATTTTTAGGCAGAAACGATCCCAAACTAGTGATGCCTGGTTATGTGCAGGGTTTGGTGCTGGAGAACTAACCCAGTACTATTTGGGAGCCTCGGCAGAGGGCACTGTTGGAGCATTAAAGGCACTTGAAAGGCTCATCTCAAGCTTTTCTTGATTTTTTTTTCCTGTTTGGAAAGTGTTTAATGTTCTTCATGTAATTAAATTCAGTTCCCTGTATAATTAGCAATGGAGCCTTATTCTTTGTGCCACTGCTGTGGATAGTATTATTTTTGTCTCTATTTGCCTTCAGTCAATGCAAAATACTGTTGCCTGTCAAAAGGTAGAAAGTTTTATTGCTATCTCCTAAAGCTAAGCAATATTTAAAGGTAGAAATAGAAAACTATGGAGTTACTTTCATTTAGTTGCTCAGAGTAAATAGGAAACCTTTAAAATTCCTGCTTGTGGCTCCAGAAGGAGCAGAGTTAATAATAATTAATATAACGCCACAATAATTTTACATTTGTATCCGAATGTGTATTATAGTACTTTTGAATTGTCACTACTTGTAATTTGTCAAAAATATATTTGAAACACATAATATTTAATTCTTTGTGAAACCTATTGACTTTATTTGGCAGATTTTGTTTTCTTCTTTAGTTTGTTTTCCTCTTTGCAACAACTTGTCCTGTATTGGTGCTGTTTAGCATATTGACATATTAATTAGAGTGATCAGGCATAGTTATTTTTCATTAATTGCAAATGCAAAGTAATTACTGTGACCTAGAAATAGTTTCCTTGTCCAAATTCCTGTAAACATCCTAATTTTTTTATAATTTATGAGGACCAGCTACAAAACATTGTGTCAGAAAGAAATAATTTTCTGAGGTACTAGAGTGCTTAACACCGTCGTTACATTAGACTGCTCTTACTGCTTGTAAAGGGGAGATATTTGGAAGATGGAATTCTGACGTGTTTGGCTTTTGAATTGGCAAATACATAGAGCATTAATTGCGAAAAACACGTTGTAGATTTCTTTTAGAAAGTGTCTCTTTGTCCGTAACTGGTTGAGTTACATGAACAACCTGGAGAAGTTTGCATTAAAGATCGAAGGATACGCTCTGCTGCCGACTGGCAGGATACTCTTGCATTAATTTCAAAATCAACCACAGAAGACATCTTCTCCAAAAATCTCTGTTGCCTTAGAAATAGCGGGGAATATTTTTTTTTTTGCCCTACTTGAAAACGTTAATTAAGTTATCAGCAGCTGAAGGCAGGCGGATTGTGAGGGAAGGAGCACCAAAGGGTTTGAAACGAAAGCGTTCGGTATGGGTCCGTACGGCTCTTTGCTTCCAGGGAAATCCCGCAATTGGAGCTTGATCCTGATTCTGCTGCGGGCTCTGTGCCTGGTGGTGTTGTGGGATCCGCAGGGATGGCGGAGCAGGGTCTGTCCCTGCCTGCACCGGGGCTCCTGTCTCAAGGCCAGTGCCGCTGTCTGCAGTCACCGCTGGCTCTGCAGCTGGAAACAGCAACTTTAAATAACAAAGGCAAAAGTTGGTTGGGTTCCTTCTTAGTGCAGCACAAGGCAACTGGTTTTGACTTTCAAAAAGAGAGGTGATTGCCTCCAGATTGTCAGTAGTACTGTCGTGCAGCGGGTTGTAACCATCTCTGCCATGTATTTTCTAAGGGGACTAATACAGTGCCCAAGAAGACTCTAATTAAATGTACATATTTGTTTTTTACAGCCTTCTTTCATATCGCTTCCTATTAGTGTCTCCTTACATGAGCTGAGTAGGGTAATACTCAGGCAAATTTCTGTTTTGTCTGAAACATTAATACTGATGTTCTGCTCCTGTATCATCCCTGTAGCTGTTATCTGCTGTGTGTTTTCCCCACGAGAGGCTATCGCAGGTTTTTAGTCCAGACTGTTTGTATTCGACAAGGTCAAGATAAGTTTTATCTCTATAGATAAGTCAAGTGCATTAGGATCGATACAGTTACAGTAAAATACATTGGCAATATTTATTGCCAAGATCCTAATGAATTTTTAAAGCTTGGAAGACTCTTGTCAATGGAGTGAGGATGCCCTAAATGGTTGTTTATAACAGGGCCTATGTAATTATACAATTAAATACTTTTTGAAAATAGAAAATTGTACAACTTCATGGTTTTTGACAAGGTAATGCTTTATGCTCCTCCTCCGCCAAATCCTAACAGATTCTTAAGACACCATCAAAATAAGTATTTACTTTCCATTCACTTGGGTGTCTGTATAGGGATTTATGAGGTTTGTCCCCTATTTACTTGTTATGATGATAAAATTTGTCTATTTTTAGCACAGTAATTGGGGGGGGGGGTGTTTGAATTTTATCTTCAATTTTTTATTGACAAGATAATTGTCTTTGTTTTGGCTTTGACAGAGTGGCTTTGGCCAGTTTCATTTGTGATATAAATTTCCCTAGGTACATATTTATGCAGTTAAATCAATAAATATTTCATAATCTCTCTAAATACTTATGTAACTTAATAATTCCAGCCATTATGATGCATCTGCTTAAATATGTATTTTATGTAGGGGCATTTAAAAATGCAAATTATAGGGATTATTTTCCTTCAGGCTTTGTATTTTTCTGTTGCATCAGATAGAGAGTAAGAAAATTAACCCACAAAAAATCCTGCTAAAGTAATAATGAAGATCTGCCTTCTATCTGGTAAAGATAATTTGTTGATAAGACTCCATGGCTTGCTTGAACTCATTTTGCTTTCTCTGCTTTCTGTAGTTGATCTTTTAAGCCACATGACACAACCATGGTAAGGGCTAAGTTAAGGAGAAAGTTTCCACCTTTATCACAGTCTCCTATTTTTGGGTCTTTTATTAATCTATCATCTTTCATAGGTCTGTTTTCTACCACTCCTGTCTCCGGAGCACCAGAGACTGCTTATTTTTATTGTTAATACTTTGAGATTCAAAATCAGGATTGATAATACCGTGTTGGGGAGCTGCTGTGTAGCTTCTCTTCGTCTTTACCGCAGAGGTTTGATACCTGACACTTTTAATTTAATTTAATTAGGGAGGCAGAACCCCATCTTGGTGTTCATTAAAGAGATTATTCATCAAAGTTATTGCTTCCTTGATGGAGAATAACAATATCACTTGCAATGGCTGCTGTTGCTCTCATAACTGTATTACTTTCTACTATTTTTCTCTCCAGGGCTTTGTACTTAGTCTCTTTATTTGAAAATTTTAAATTGAGGGAAGCATAAACTTCTGGTATAGCAAATTCACCAGGGTCGCATTTATTTTGGTCTAGTAGCTTTATGTCGTGTTAATGCTTCGCAGAATTTTTTTTTCCCTGCTTTTTATTGGTTCTCTGCACTGTCTTTAAATATTTGTATTTCTTTCAAGCTTAGATGCACTCCAGCTCAGGGCCTGAGGTTTCTGGCTGCCTGTTTGCTGATGTAGCTGTACTCTGCCATGCTGAAATCCTGCAGAGATCGCTGTAGGAAGGAATCCTTTACGGAGCAGGGAGTCACCACGGGCTTTGCTGGAACAGAGTGGAAATCTAATGTAAAATTAATAAGGGAGGGGGTTGGGGAGAGCAGACTGTTTGCAGAAGTTATCATTTGTAACGCAGCCCTAATCAAATATTCAGAAAACGACAGCTTTAAAAATAGAACAATTGTCCTTTTAAAACATGACTAGTTTGGTTAATTTACCCCCAAGTATCCGGTGTCTGTGACTCTGAAAAACCCTTATCTACTAAGGGGGGAAAAAAGAGCATTGCAGAAAAGGTGACAAGTTTTCACCTCTTTCCTCAGAGAACATTTTAATTCCACTTTAATCAGCCTGCCAATAAAAGAGTACTTGGCTTTCAAGGGGAAACAAATCAAAATATGCATTTATCAGTCACGAGGCAGAATTCAATCGCTCACAACTGATGAACTCCAAAAGGAATGAAACTAGTACTATCACGCTGCCTTGGTGGTTTGCTTTGTACTATCAAAGAACTGGTACTATCTTTTCCTGCCACATCCACTGTTTGTCTGTCATCCCTAATTATGGCCTTTCAAAAGCAACGCTTCATAATTGCTGTTAATGATTAAAACAAAAAAAAATTTTTGCATCTAGATAACTAAACTAGTGTTCTGCAGTGTGCAGATTTGTGTGTTCTGCAGCTGCCAAAATAACTAAAAAAAAAAAAAAAATAGCCAGAGATGATGCAGAGGAAAGAGAAAGAGGTTGCCAAGTGGTACTGTCAGTGTTATCGTACAGGACTCCTACAAGGGCACGCCACAGGCCTGTCTTCTTAAAAAAAAAACTTTATTTTCCACTAGAAGAGGAGACTGAGGTTCACGTTGCGCTGCACAGGTGGGCTCCCATTTCAGACTCCTCTCTGCCGCTCTGCTCCGGTTAAGGAAGAAGAGCCTGAAGTGGAAAGAAAGGTTTTTTTTATATCAAAGCAAAGTTGGATGCTGTTTCACGTATGGGTGTTTCTAGGTTGTGGGAATTGGTTGCTCTGGGTTTTCAGCTCGTTTAGCGTGAGGCGAACACATTGCTCACTTTATTGATATTAAACAGAGTTGTCCTGATGGTTACAGTAGTTAGACTACAGCATTATACACAAAGCTGAATCTTTCTGGTGAGAGAAACTGCATTCTTTGGGCTTATCTTGCTCCCTGCGCTGGAATTTACATGCGTAACTACCAGTGCATCAAGATGAGTTTTTTGCCTTTGTGTGGTTTGCATCTCAATGAGGGCTGAGAGGTGCAGTCTGTTTAGCTTTCCTTCTCCCTGCCCTGAAAAATGGTTAAAACTCACCTCCTACTTTATTTATGCTTTGTTCCATCTGACTTCTCTTCTGCAACTAAGAATTTATGAGGCCAGACAGCAAGAGCCAAACTGCTCTTGTGTTTCATTTTCCCCATTCTTGTCCTTGTTTGATTTCTTGTCAGTTTTTTTGCGCCCTGGCTGCGGACCCCTTTAGGGCCAGGCTCGGGCAGCCCCCGAGATACTCGGCTCCCCTAACACAGCCCCACGCCTTGTTCAAGTCCCAGCCTCGACTCTGGTGTCCTGGGATTGCAGCCTGACACTGGTAGCGCAAAATACCAGCCTTGGCGCGAGTTTGATGTGCAAAAACACCAGGATCTGACCTCTAGTCTCTCCTTTTCCCCTTCCTGTGGTTCCACAGTATCTCACTTGTGTTGCCTGGGTCTGGGGAGCTTTCTGCTCTCCTCTGTCCCACTGAGCTCCATCCTCTCTTCAGATCTCACCTCCTGACCTCCTTTTTTTTTTTCCCCGGGAGTCGATTAGACAAAGGAGGTACGTTGTCATGTGGATGGGATGTACAAGTAAATTGCATTGTATTTTTTTCTCTTTTGCGGTTGTTTTTAATTCTGTGTTTCAAAAGCATGCCGGTAGCAGTTTCGGGTAAAAGAAATATAAAGCAGAATTGTTCAAGTGCCTGTTTGGGTCACAAATTTGTGGAAATGAATGTGTCGATATTGCTTGAATAGACGGAACAACTTGTGATACTCTCAAATTAAAAAGCGGGGAGAAACAGGGTAGAAATGTGATGGGGTGAGAAACTTTCTTCTTCATTCAGCAGTGGTTACATCAGTCATAGTGTGGTAGGAGTAAAGGGCTTTCTGTGCTCAGCTATTCATTTCAGGACTGCTTATATTTAATTGACATGAAACTAAGTGTGCTTGATTTAAAATGTATGTTGCACAGCTTTGGAAAATGAAGTTTAAGAAAACCAAGTAGAACTGTAAATAATAAAAAGTTTGTAAAAGTACTCTAATGGCTACAGATAAATGATTTAGGATTACAACTTGCTGTTGCTTAAATAAACAATTGATCTTACAAACAACAGATAGTACAGAAACCCAAAGTTTTCAAAATAATCTTTATTTTTAAATGAGAGCAAAGGAGAATTGTGAAGCTTTGCATGGATTTTCACATATTTCACATATTATTCTTCTTTCATGGTTTTGTCAGACAGACCTTCACATTCTTGACACTCTCATACATGTTGCTTGAATTCTTGCCCCTGTTGTCCAATTTCCCAGTAACGTGCTGCACTCAGGATATATTTATACATTCACTCTGGGGAAACATGGGAACATTATTTGTCTGTTAGGTTATTTTGCTCTAGGAATAATCTGCTGAAGGTGGTACTGTGTTATGACCTGAACCACTTGAAATCTTGTACATACAGGCTACTAAGTTAAAATGTTCATAGTGCTGTGTGTGATTATAGATAGTTCTGTGCTTTCCAGAGAGCTGATCAGAAAAATGATAAATCATTAGACAGCACTAAAGAAGGTGTGTTGCATGCGGGTTGGAGGAGGGGGAGGTAGTAAAGGATGAGTCAGAAGCCAACAAGTTCTTCAGAATTTGGTAGTTAACATAAGTGAAAATAGGAGTCAGCAGTAGCTGGAACGACAGAAATCTCTAACAGCTTTTAAGAATGCAGAAATCCAGGTGTTGTAGTGTTGGGTCTGTGTCTGATAGAGGATTTGGTGTGTTGTCCTCTGTGTGATGGGTAAATTCCATACAGAACAGTATGAAATATCCTTTGGAAGGCAATCATAGAGTATCCTACCCCCCATAAAACTAGTGTTTCCCCTTACCTCTCTCTGTAAGGCTTGCTGAATCATAAGAGCCTAGAAATTTTCTTTTTATTAGTGCTTTGGCTAATCTTATTAAATATCTGAAATTGTGTTCAAGTTTTTAACAAACTTTAGAGGTTTTTCACAATACATTTCCTGAATTTAGTAGTATGCTTTTGGGATGGGGGGAATTAAAGATGTATTTTTATATTGTTGTCTTTGGGAATTAAATGCCTAATTCTTCTTTATCTTCTCTGTACCTCTACCTATACAGCTCTTCTTCTGTCCTTTTTTTTTAAGTAAGCATGTAAGATAACCAGATACCTGTGTCACAATTTGGCCAGGTAGTTCTGCCCTTGCAGGTCTAATTATCTGCCCTGTTTTATTGCCCTATTTTATACTGTCGTGTAACAGCCACCTACGTTTTTTTTTTTTTCCTGACCCTCCTTTAAAGAGAAACCAGAATAATTGAAGTGGTCTCTGATTCTGCAGCCCTTTTGCTGGGTGTGTTGTATATGTTACTTTTGTATTTTTCAGTAATTTTTATGACACTTCTCATGGCCAAATCTTGTTCTCCGTAAGATCAGTAGGAAATGTCCCCCTTATTTCTTTGGGGGCAGATCTTGCTACTGTGCATTTTTAACTTCAAAGACGGCAGTAAATCTCTGGTCCCCATCATTGGAGTGAAACCCACTTGGGGTGAAAGGTCAGAAAGAGGTGGCAATGCAAAGAAATGTCTTTGAATGTCAGAATCAATTAAAATATTACTTTATTTAAATTACTGATTTCATGGCATTATTCTAATTCATGGAGCCTTTAAAGCCATGAATTCTATTTGGAAATATTAGCACTAGAAAGCAAAGTGCCTGAAAGCTGTGGGTTTAGGGGGTTTTATTACTGTTTTTTTTAGGAGATGAGTCTGCCTAGTTTATGAAAGTAAAGATGTAAGACATGAAGGAGATTCAAGACCCTTTCCTTGCTGCTTCTTAATCTCCTGCATTTACTGTACATTCTTAACCCTGTAAGTAAAAACAAGTTGGAAACTCAGCTATCCCCTAAAAAGTCAAAACCCAACAACTTTGATGCGTTGGGTTTCAGCGAGAGACGCCCCAGGCATGACCTGCAGTGTGGTGGTAACCTGGGGGTCAGGCGAACTTGAACTGCCGCGTTAGGGCTGTTGTGAAGCCTCTCAGGCTTTTCCTGTGAGCTGGTGCTCCCCGTGCTGCTGCTGCCGAGTTCTCCAAGCAGCTCCTTCCTGGCTCGTTTGGCATGGAAGAGAAGAGGGAGACTCGTCACCCACTGGATTTGCTTTCCCCGGGCAGAAGGAGCTTTTACCTTCCCGTTTCACACCGCTGACAACTTTGCCTGAGCTGTTGTGATGGAAGTAATGCCATTAAAACAGAGAGATGTTTAGGCATGCCAGCTTTATCTTACAATAGGAGTTGCTGGTGTCTAATGTGTAGCCTGTTTTTATCACAGACCAAAAAACTTGATGCAACATTTCACATTTTATTTGATCCAGCAAACACATTTTTGGTGTTCACTTAGTGTTCAAATCAGCTTTCTCTAAGTAACTGCCAGCTCTTAGCCTCATTTTTCAGGTTGTGGTGCTCCATACTGCTTTAAAATACAATCTAGTCTTTGTAGGAATGGCTCTTTTACAGCATCCATTTACTAAACAGATCCTTGGTTCAAAAAGGTACTTGAAAAACTTGAGTGGTAGCTGACCTGGAGGACCGACAAATTGCCTTTTTAAAAATGTCCTTCCAATATTGCTATTTGAGTTTACTAAAAACTTTAATTAAACAAGAAGACCAATTAAAAAATCAGAATTTCAGTGAAATGGGAGCTTTGGTTTTTGAGCATTACAAACCCAAGGAGCCATTTATATTTGGATTTTACGGTTGTGATAATGCACAGGGTGATTCAATCAGACTGAACCTGCAATAGGTATCATGGGGTTGGTTTTTTAAGCCAGAGGAATCCTTATGACATTTATTTCAACCTTCAGTATAACAGGCTGTGGTTTTCTCATCATCTTTCTTTGTATGGTGTCCAGGATGTTTGGAATTTTAAATCTTATTTTCCCCTCTAATTATTGCCTGTATGAACCTCTTGCAGCAGTCAAATGCTTTCACTGGCAGAGCAGGCTGAGGAGCACTTACCGATGGGGAAAAGTGGCAGTGAACTTCAAAACGAACCAGCCAACAACCCCTAAAACACACAATGTTTGGAAGCCTGACCCTCTGTTTCAGGGCATTTTGTTTGATCTGGATGCCAAGGGGTGGCTGTGAGTCTGCAGCAACACTGAGCAAGCACCAAACCCCATAACTGAAAACTCCTCAGGGATTAAAACTTGATTATTGGAATATCTTATTTTGTTCATCTTGATTTTTGAAACTTCTGGATGTGCTGAAACACTACATTGATAACTATGGGAACTGGGAAGTGCAGTGACAGCCAGCATCACTCATGCAATGTCACAGACCTGCACAGAAAGTCTAGAGAGAAATGCAAAATCCCTCTTTTTAGAAAAAAAAAGTGGGAAAATGTAGAAAACTCCTTATATGCTTTTTTTTTCTTTCCTTCTGTTATTTCCCTTAGCTTCTTGAATTAGGAAATTTGGTTGAGAGAACTATCTGTGATTTGTATTTGTAATATTCTGACAGACCATTTACAGAATCAGAGGTTGAATGAGGTTGGAAAGGACCTCTGAGATCATCAAATCCAACCTGTGATCGATCACCACCTTGTCAAGCTGACTCTGGCACTGAATGCCATGTCCAGTCTTTCCTTAAACACCTCCAGGAAGGGTGACTCCACCACCATTCATGCCCTTCCAGGGATTTCTGAGGATAACAAGGCGATCCCTCCTGCAGGGACAAAGCATTTGGTTATTTTTGGAGAAATTTTTCCTTCCCAACAGTTGGAGCAGGAACAAAACACAGATTTTCTGCTTCTTGCTGCCTTTTTGCTTAGTAGGGTAGGGAAGGACCAAGAAGGAAAGGGAGAGGAAATGGCTCAGGTGTTGGGAGCAGGGGATGGAGATACCTGGTGTTGTTTGGACCATAGGGAGGGTTTGGATTTGAGCAGCAAATTCTGAACAGCAGCACCGGTCTGGTTGCTTCTTCTGCCTCCCTTGTGTGAGGGTGTTTTGTGCAACAGTTTGTTTAAATGAAAACAAGAGCAGCATTTTTGTAAAGCATTTTTGGAGAAGGGGTAGTGCTGTGTAGCAGCACATCAAACTAGAAATCTCTAAGTGTAGTAGGTAAAGGAAGTGCTGCGGGTGCAGGTCGCTTAATCTGCTAGAGATCTCAGGGAAATGCCAGTTGTGTTTGGGTTTGTGTTTGTGTGTTTATTCCTTGCATTGTTAGATGTCTCTGCGGCTGTAGGAGTGGGGCTGCTGCAGGAGCTTCAGAGAGGTATGAAAAACATTCCTTCTAAAAATACTGGGAAGCTCCCTCCACCCCCATTGTTTATTGGAAACTTTTCCCCCGTCTTAAGATATTTGATTATGGTGTAATGCAGCTAATTTAAGCATCTGTTTATCACGGCCTGGCTAGACTGAATGTGAAATTTCAATTGAATTACCTCCCAAGAGAGCTTTGAGCTCTGAGGGTAAAACAAATCATTTTCTCTCCATTCCCCTGGGATTGTCAATAAAAAGAATTCATCTAAATAGTTTACATGCGTTTTGAAATGTTGCATCTACTAGACTTGGGTTTGTTGTTAGTGGAAAATTGCCAATGTGAGTGGAATATTGGCTTTAACTCGACTATGGCAGTGTTGTAGCGTGGTGGTACATGGTCTGGAAAGGCTACAGCTGTGCAATCATTTGCATTTAATTCATGTTTGATCAATAAATGTGTGTGCTTTATTTTAGAACAGAAGAGAGCAATATAAGCTTGAGCTTATTACAACCTCAAGCAGAAGATGTCACCAGCCCAGTAGCTTAAAATCATAGAATATCCTGAGTCAGAAGGGATCATGGAGTCCATGGATCATTGAGTCCAGCTCCTGGCCCTGCACAGGACAGCCCCAGGAAGCCCACCCTGTGCCTGAGAGCGTTGTCCAAATGCTTCTTGAACTCTGTCAGGCTTGGTGCTCTGACCACTTCCCTGGGGAACCCATTCCAGTGCCCAACCACCCTCTGGGAGAACAGTCTTTTTCATAATATCCAACCTGAATCTCCCCTGACACATCTTCATGCCGTTCCCTCAGGTCCTAAGAGCTTCTCCAGCCTTTCCAATTGATCTGTTACAATAAAGTGAATTATTGCTGTGGGCTGCTGGTGGGACATGGGAAGCCCCTCATCATTACCGCAGCTTTGTCTGCTCCTAAATATTTGTGTGTGCACACGTTGTTAAACATATTTTTACTTCCACAAGAAACAGTAGGTTTTCTCTTTCAGTTGTCATCATGTCAACAAAGATCTGGGAGAGGTTTTTCTTGCTCTGCAAAAAGAGCACTCACTTTACATCTTCTCTGTCATTCAGGTAGTGTGAAGAGAGGAGATTTTCCTTCTAGTTTGCCTTACTTGGATTGGAAGTGAAATCTGTTCCATCCACTTGCAGAAGACCTGCGGATCTGATCTGTAGGTGCTTCTGTGCTGGACTGGGCTGCTCTGCTGAGGGGCAGGAGCTGCCTTCACTCCAGCTGGGATGTGTGGACGTGTCCATGAGCTGCAGGCAGCAATCCATGTGTTGGTGATGCCCCAGCGTGTCCCCACTGCTCTCCCTGGAGGACAAACAAGTTCCCCTCAGCTGAGTTTGCTGACTGGGAAGGAGCCCTAAACTCTCAGCATTCATAAATACATATGTGCATTTCCAGATACAAAGGAGGACACAACGCTAAATCTTCTTGTAGGAGTATCCACGCCAGTCTTTGTGCCCATCACCGGAGTCTCACCAGTGGAGCTTACTTGGAGCTGCAGTGTCCAGGTTGAGGGTAATTAGATACAAGGAAGAAATTTTTTACTGTGAGAGTGGCAAGGCCCTGGCACAGGTTGTCCAGAGAATCTGTGGCTGCCTCATCCCTGGAAGTGTCCAAGGCCAGGTTGGATGGGGCTCTGAACAACCTGGTCTGGTGGAAG